>MU623574.1:0-36050 GCA_025201765.1 Daldinia sp. FL1419 | reverse complement strand
AATTATAAAATTATTAATATATATTATATATAAATATTTTATAAATAAAAGGTTATTTTAATAAGAAATATTTGATTTAATAAAAAATTATTTTATTTATTAAAATAAAAAATAAAATTAATATTTATTATAAAAAAGGAATTAATTTATATTAAAAATATTATATTATAATTAAATATTATTTTATTAAAATTATTAAATTAATTAAATTTATAAAATGATAAATTAATTACCCATAATTTTACATTTAATATAATTTAAGATAAGGGAAGTAAAATAATATTATAATTAGATTTAAAGGGAGGTTAATTAAAAGAAAGAATTAATAAATATAATTTATATTAAATTTAAATATAAGAAAAAATAGGTTTTAAATTAAATAATTTGGAATTGATAAATTAATATTATAAAATTATGATATTTAAAGAGATATTTAAGTTAAAGTAATAGTTTAAAAGTGTGGGGGGTGTATTATAAAATGTAAATTAATTTTTAAAAAGGAGAGCAGGTAAATAATTAAGATTTATTATAAATTAGTTATTTATGGAAATAATTTGGATTTATTAATCCATTAAGGGATAAATAACCTGGGGAAGAAAATATTTTAAAAGTATATTAAGAAAATATAGTTAAAAGCTTTAAGATTTAATTAATAAGTAAAAGGTAAAAATTTATTTAAAAATAATAATATTAAGGATGTAAGGTTATTAATTATAATTTTAATTATTATAAAGTATAATTAAAATAAAATAACTATATTTATAAATAAATTATTTAATAATTTTTTAGATATTTTTTTATTTAATTAATAAAAAATAATTTATTAAAGAAATTGTAAATATAAAATATTATATATTATTATTATAATTATAATAAATATTAAATATATATTTAAATTATAAGATATTGGTAAATAAATTTTTATTTATAGGATAATAATGATAAAATCTAAATTTAAAAGGTAAAAGGATTTGGATTTATACCTTTTAAATAAATAATTTAAAGAAAATATAAATAATGAAATTTAAGTTATGATTAAGAAGGATGTTTGGAAAATTATTAATATTAATGATATAAAATTAATATCTTTATTAATTAAGTAGATATTTAATTATAAATTTAATATTAATAATTATTTAAAAATATATAAGTTAAAAATTATAATAAAAGATAACCTTTAAAAAAAAATACCTTTAATAATATATATATATAGTTATTTTAATAATTAAAATATTTAAAATTATAATAATAATTATAATATAATTTAACCTAAAAATTTAATAATATAATATAAAAAATATTTTTATTTATATATTATAAAAAAATAGAAATCCAATATATATTTAATTATTAAAAGGGTTTAAATAGTTAAATAAGTATATATAATTTAAAAAATGTTTTGTTATTATAATATAAAGAGATAGTTAAAACCTTAATTATTATAAGGATAATTAATTTTACCAAAGAATTATACCTATTCTATTTTCTAAATTGATTAATATATATACTAATTTATATTAATAATATATTGATAATATATTATAAAATTTATTAAAGGTTAGTTAACATAATAACTAATTTAATAAAAAATGTTTGGAAAATGAAAGAAGAAGGATTAGTAAATTGGTATTTAAGTATTAAAATGATGTAAGATTATATGAAAAAAATAATAACCTTTAATTATAAAGTTTATATTAAGAAAATAACTTTAAAATTTAATTTATATAATTTATTATATAACCCAATAATATTAATAATTATAATAAAATTATAAAAATATAATAATATAATTAATAAGAAGGTTATTAAGGAATATTAGGAAAGAATAGGTTTAATATTTTATATAATAATTATAATTTATTTAAATATTATATATATAATATTATAATTTTTTTATTATTTTATTAATTTAAAATCTAAACATTTAAAAATTATTAATTAAGTTATTAAATATCTATATATTAAATAAAAATTTTATATTAAATATAGGGATAGGGATTTAGATTTAAAAATGTTATTTATAATAGAAAATATATTTTTTACTAATAATAATAAAATAAAATATTTATTATATAGTTATATTATTTCTTTATTTAGTGAATTGGTAATATAGAAGGTTATAAAATAAATAATTATACTAATATTAATAATAAAAGTTAAATTAATAATTATAAAGAAAATAATAAAAAAGATTATAGTATTTTAATGTTTGTTTAAAGATATTAAGTTAAATATAAGTAAAAAATGGAAGATATTTAGTAATAATTAGTAGATGATATGGTTTGTGGTTAGAGAAAAGGAATAGGTTAATATAAAATTATAATATATTAATATTTAAAATATATAATTATAATAAAAATATATTAAAAGAATATTTAATGTAGTTTATTTATTAACTAATTAAATACTAATTGATAGATTTATGAAAAATTTTATAAAATAGTAGTTTGAATATTTTAAAATTTTATTAAATTTATAATATAATAATAATATTAATTGAAACAATAGTTACATTAAAGAAAAGAATAATTAAGATTAATAAGTATAAATATATTATTATATAATATAATAAATATAATTAAAAATGGATTAGAGTTAGCAGAGGAAGTTAAATATATCTACTTTTATATAAAATTCTTTTATAATAATTTTATCATTATTATCAAAATTTATATCCTTAATAAATTTATTTTTATTATTATTATATTTATTTTTTATAAATATTTCACTATTATTGGATTATTTTTCAAAAATCTTAAAATTATTTATTAAATTATTTATTTATTTAAAATTATTATTAATTCCTTTATTAAAAAAATTAATTAAATTATTTGAATTAATTAATTTATTATTATTTCCTATATTATTAAAATTGATTTTATTTATCATTTAATAACCTTATATCCTATCACTCTTTTTTTCTATAATTTTAATTAAATTAATATTAAAACTATCATCTTTAAAAACCATATTTAATTCATTAACAAAATTATCTTCTTTATTACCCTTAATAAAGATAATTAAATTAGTTTTTAGAATTTCTTAAATTACCAAATTATTTATAATTTCTTAAAGAACATTATAATAATTATTTATAATTAATAATTACCTAACCTTCTATTATAATTCTACTATTTTATTTTAATTACAATATTAATTTATTTAATTAATTAAAGAATAAATAATTTATTTTAATTTAATTTAATAAATGGGTTTTAAAAAATATATAAGTCCATATTATAATTAAATAAGGATTAATAAAAAAATAAGTTAATAATATAATTAAAAGGAAAAAAATAATATTAAAAAAAATAAAAAAAATATTTATATTAATTTATAAATGTAATTATTTATTATATAATTATAATATTTAAGTAAGTAACTATTATAATTAAAATAGTTGGAATTTGGATATTAATTATAAATAAAATTATAAAAATAATAAAAATAATTAGATTTTTTTAAAATAATTATTTTAAAATTAATATAATAATGGGGAATTAATATTATAATTATGTTTAAAAATTAAAAAAATTAAATTTTTATAAAATATTAATCAATATTAAGGATAAAGAAAATATATTTATTTAATGGATTAGTAAAAGAAGTTGTAAAGACTGGAAGGGTATAGTACTTTTTAGCATGGGCTTTACAGAATTTTAATTTAACTTGATATTTATTAGATTATATAATTGTATTTATAATAAGGGGAACGTTCAAATCTAAAACATTAGCTTCAATAAGAGCTGATAGGTCAACTACAAGGGTATCCAAAATATTAAAGGTTGGTTAAAAGTTTAGAATAAATGAAGAAATAATTGTATATAAAATTAAAAAATATATTTAATAAGTATTTATAATATTAGTTATTTTTTTTCTAAATTTTATTAATATAAGGTATTATAATAATATTTATTAAAAATAAGGATTAAATTAAAGAGGAATAATTTAAATAAATAAAAAAAAAAGATTAATAAAAAGATAAAAGAAGAAGCCTTTCTATATATATATTTTAAATCTAAATTATTTTAAAATTATTATTATAGAAGAATAAATGGAATTTATAAAAAAAATGAAGTTTTGGTATATTGTAAAGATATTAATGTGAGGTAAAAATAATATGTTTATATAAATCAATTAAAAATATTTTATTTATATTGTAATATTATTTGAAATATCTTATTTATTAAAAAGAAAAATCTTATTAAAATAATTAATAATCACTTATATATGCCAAGGTTATATAATAGGTTTAGGAATATAATATATTATCTTTATTTAAGGGATATATTATATAGGGTAAGTTATAGTGTAAGTTATAGTTAGTTGCTTTAATAGCTATAGGTAGTTATTATGGTGTAAGCCATGGTTATTATATAAATTATATTTTAATATATAAAGCTTATACTTTACACAAACTATACATTACACAAAATAGACCTTTTCTAATATATTTAAGTACACCTAAACCTTTCACATTATATTAATCTAAATCCCCAAAATTTACACTTATACATCTTTATTAATAATTTATTTATAAATAATAAAGATTTAAATTTATAAATTAATTATATTATTATATTAAATAATAAAAAACTAATTAACCAAAATAATAAAATTTAAATCATTAATAACATCATCTATTAATTATTTATTAAATATAAATACATTACTTAGAATGTATTTGCTAATAAGATTTATAAAATGGTCCAAAATTTTAATATTAGATAAATTATTTATTATATAATTAATATTATTTTAAAATACCTTTTATTACCTAAAACTCTATTAATTTTTTATATTAATTTCTTTTTCCTATATTAATACCTTATTTAAATAAATAATATTAATAAAAAAAATTAATAATTAATTTAATAACCTTATAATAATTATGTAAAAATTAAGAAATTAATAATATATAATAAATCCATAATATATATAATCTTATAAATATCATAATAAAAACATCCCCAAACAAGGCCATATAAATATTAATAAAAAATAATCAAATTAATTTATAATTAAAAAAATAGGTAAAATAAAAATTAAGTATTAAGTTTGCAATATAATTATAAAAAGAAAATAAAGTAAATAGTAATTATATAATTTATATATTTTGATATAAGATATTACTTTTAAAAAATATATATATATTTATTATTATATAAAAATAGGTTTTTTATTTATCTTTCTCTTAAATAACTTTCTTCTTTAAACAACTTTAATACACCAATCTTACCCCTATTATTATTTGTTTTATTATTATTTTACTTTTATCTTACGTACGTACCTACCAACATATCTTTATAATATTTTAATTAAAAAATTTAATATAAATATAAAACTATATTTTATTTAATAATATAAATGTTATTTAAATAAAAAATATAAACATATTTTATAAATTAATAAAATACTTACCTTTTTGAAATTTAATATTTATTAATTAATTTAATTATAAAATTATAAAATAAATAAATATTATTCTTATAATAATAATCCCTAAATAAAAAATAATTTAGGTATTATAAATAATAAAAAAGTTTGAAATTATAAATCTAAATATCTTATATATATATATATTTAATAAAATGTTAATTAAATATATAAAATATTTTAAAAGATTTATAATAAATAATTTTATTATTTATTTATTATTTATTTATTATTACCCCAATTTACCTAGAATATATTACAGGTATCTAGTCCATCTCTTAGTATTTGTTCCGGGTAAGAACCGTATTCCAGAAAAAACCTACTTGCTACCTATTTAAATAAACTATATTGCTATAACTTTGGCTTTATTTTATATTTTTATTAGAATTTACTTTTTAATAAAAATAATTAAACCTTAATATAAAAAAACATTTTATATATTATAATGCTAATTGCGTGAAGTGGTGTGGCAGCGGCCCGGGTATGGGGCAACAACGAGATCCAAGATGGCTTCATTATTTTCTTTCAATAATCAATAAAAGCGTTGCTGCATCGCATAATTTTATTAATATATTAAAATTAATTTAAATTATTTTATAAATAATGTTAATATAAAAAAATATTTATTTAAAAAAATTAAATATTAATTATATAAAAATATTTAATAATTTTATATTTGTAGGTGAATTATTATAATGGAATTTAAATAAATTAAAGGTTATAAAATAAAAATAATTTAATGTATTAATATAAAAAATATTAATAATTAATATTAAAAAAGGATTAATATTTATTATTTATTTATTTATTTATTACTACCCTGATTTACCTAGAATATATTATAGGTATCTGGTCCATTTCTTGGTATTTGTTCTGGGTAAGAATTGTGTTCTGGAGAAAACCTACCTACTACCTATCCAAATAAGTTATATTGCTATATTTTTAATTTTATTTTATATTTTTATTGGAATTTACCTTTTAATAGAAATAATTAAATTTTAATATGGAAAAATAATTTATGTATTATAATATCTAAGTTTTATAAAGTGATATGGTGGTGGCCTAGGTATAAGGTAATAATGAGATTTAAAATGGCTTTATTATTTTTTTTATAAATAATAAAAATGTTGTTGTATTGTAAAGAAGTTATTTTGGGGGAAGGTTGGGGTGTATATGTGTTGGATAGATAAGGTACCATTATATGCAATAGTAAAAGTGAGGGTATTTGTATTAATTTAGTAAAAAGTGGTTGTAGAAGATAAGTACGTATTCTGATTGTACAATTAGAATACGTGTTTATATACAGGATTAAAGTGGGTTTTGTACCATTACCAAATCATATAACTAATATTTCCACATTAGCAACTTTTTCTTTTCTTGTGATATTATATGATGTTTGTACGAGCGCCAGTTAGGTCACAATTTTAGAGCGTTTAAAATTAGCTCTTTTTATGATCTTCCTTTTCGTTCTTATTAAATTAAACTGATAATTTTTTATATTTATATTTTAAAATGCCTAAAGTTTGATATTGGAATTAGGTGTTTTTAATAATTTAAACATATTTAGTTATTTTTGCAAACCTTACTTAAAAAGGTAATAATTAATTATTTTGAAATATATAATAATTTATGATTTTATTTAATAATTTTTTTTTTTTAAAAATTATTATTTGTTTGTTTGAATTGATTGATAGATATAATTGGTATTATTTATATTGTAAGATTGGTATTAAAAATGTTTTAAAAGTTTTTTTATAAAGGATTAAAAAAAAAAATTACTAAGGTTTGTTAAAGTATTTGTAAAGTTTAAGAGATTTATTGTATTTTTAAGTATTGAATTATTATTATTTCTTTGGGCAGTAGTAATAGGCAAAACCTTTTTGGTGGAGGTGGGGTTGAAAATTTTCAGGTAAAATTTAAAATTTGTTAGTAAGGTAAAATTGCAATATGATTTTGGTGTTTATTGCTTTTTCTTAACGATTTTTATGGTGTTGTAAACATAAATGTATATTATAAACATAAAATGTGTAATAAATGCGTAAATAATTTAATTATTGAGTAATATTATAATAAATATAAGTGTTATAAATATAAAATACGTAATGGATGTGTGATATAATTAGCATAGATTCCCCTGAAACCATTTCACTAATAAAAAAAGCCTTGATATTATCTACCTATATGTGATGGATGTAGACCTCAGCTTGTAGATTTAACGCTAAAGTTATCTTTATTTTCTAAAAATCTTAAGTTAATACGAAATGTTCCAAAACCATGTACTGGAACATGAAATTCTAGCTTAAGATTATGTATTGAAATATAAAATCCTAAAGTCGCTCGCCTCTTCTTATCGAGATTCAAATCTAGCGCGAAATACGAATGTTCTCAGAACCATACACAAGAACATGAAACCCTAAGCTCAAAACCATACATTAGAACATGAAATCTTAAAGTCATCATACTTACTACTAAACTTATTTCTTCCCTTTTGGACATCTTAACTAATCTATAATTATTGTTAATTATTGATTAATATTAGATGGATAAGGTACTATTATATGTAATAATAAAAATAAGGATATTTATATTAATTTAATAAAAAGTGGTTATAGAAGATAAGTACATATTCTGATCATATAATTAGAATATATATTTATATATAAGATTAAAGTAGGTTTTATACCACTACCAAATCATATGACTAATATTCCCACAATATGGTTTATGTAGGGTATAAATATATATAAATAATTTCATATTTTTGTGAAAAGTTATTATTTATTCTTATTTTTACAATTTTTTTTTTAATATTACAATATTATATTTATTTTCTAAAATAATTTAAAATAATATTGCTAATCTGTGATTTTTTCTAATTAATCTTAATCCTTTTTATATATTTTATTTATATTTTATAATATTATAATATAATATTATTATGTTTGTTGTGTTTATGGTTTGGTATTGCCTCGAAAAACCTATTTTATTTTTATGTGTATATTGTATTAAATAAAAGAAAGTTTATATATTTGTAGGTATTTCAATATTTTTTTGGTTTCATTTTATTACTAATCTTCTTCAAATGTTTTAATCCCCTTATTAAAAATTATTACAACATCTTAAACTTAATATAATATTTTAATATTATATTGCGTTAGGATTATAATCCTAATGTGGTTATATATTATAAAAATGATTTACTTATTAAAAATAGAGAACCATATGAAGAGCGTGGTTATGCCTTTCCAATATAATTCTGGGAATTAATTGGTAAGATTTTATTATAATTTTTTCAAGGTTTTTAGGTTCTTAAGAAGTTTATTCGGGGATTGTTGATAATGTTTAACAATTATTTTTATTATATTTGGTCTTTTGCTTACCAGGTCCATGATTCTTATATGTTCTAGTAGTTTCGGGAGGATTATTTATTTTAACGTTATTGATACTGTGATTATTCTGCGGTGTGATCCCGCTCCGTACCTGATCCGTTGATGTTTGCTAATTGTGATGTAAGGTTTACGGGGGAATCAGCTCTGGAAGGATTAATATATTTTAGTATAAAATTAATTATTTAAGTAATGGTATTTGTATAATAATAATAATTGGTAATTTATAATTTGTAAATACCTATTTATTAAATTATATAGGTAGGATAATTAAATATTACCTTTTATAATCTTTTTTATCCTATATAGTACATATTTTCTACCTTATAACCACTATTACCTAACCCCTTTTTTATTTTTAATATTTTATTAATAATTTAAATAAAATTTATTTTATAATCCCTTCCTCCCCCAACCATAATTTTATTATGTTAATTGTTATTTTATCTTTATTTTATAAAATTCTGTTATAATTTTTAAAGGACTTAAGAACTTCTTAATTAATTAAAACAATCTTAATAAAGGAATTTAATAGTATTTAATATTTTTTTTGGGCCCCTTCCTTAGTAAAAACCCTTAATATTTACTTAATTATTATTATTTTTATTTTTTTAATTTATTTTACCTATCTTATATAATAAAAATATAATCTAGATTATAATTTTAAATATAATATAAATTTTATATTAATCCAATCCCTTTTTTTAATCTTAAAAAATAATTTTAAACCTTTTAGGTTATCATTAGGTGGTCCATATATAATTATAACACTACCCCTAAATATTAGAATAAGCAAAAAAAATTAACTAACAAAAAATTACAATTTTTCCTTCCCAATAGCATTATTATTTATATAAAAAGGAATTTTTTAAAATTAAATTTTTATATTTATTAGTAATTAATAAATATTAATTTATTTTATAGTTTCCTTGGAATGTATTTATAATAAAATATATTTATTTATTATTGTAAAATATTTTAAAAAGGTTTAGAATATTAATAATAATTATATTAAAAAATTATATAATATTTTTGAAAATAAATTTAAATTTTTTTTAAAAATATATTTTATAGTAAATATATACCTATTATAATTTTATATTATATTTTTATTAATATTAATAAAAAGAATATTTTTTTATTTTTTATATAATATTCTTTAATATTAACATTTTATTAATATATATTTTATTTTATAATATTATTTTAATATTATAAAAAATAAAAATTAGTACCATTAAAACTGAATAAATACCATTCTTTTTAATATTAAGGGAAAATAAATATGAAAATATTATAAATTTTATTTAATAAATTATCATTATATTAAAGAACATTTGGTTTTAATTATAAAAAAAATTATAATTTATTATAATAATTTATAAAATATATTAAAATATATTATAATTTTAAAATATATTTTTTAAATTATTAAAAGTAATTATAACCTTAATTAACAAATTTTGAATATTCTTCTAAAATTATAAAATTATAAAAATACCATAATAATTTATAAATAATAATATTAATAAAAATAATAATAAAAAAATTTATAATAATTATATTAATAAAAAATATTATAAAAATAATAAAAATAGAAAATATATTTTTAAGTAATTTAAAAAAATTTAGAAATATAAATATTAAATATATAAAAAAGAAAATTATTAATTTATTAAACATTTAGAAATTAATTGTAAAAAAGTTAAAAAAAATTAAAAGGTTAAATGTAATATATTTAAAAAGAATTATATGATTTTCTTAATAAATTATAAAGGATTTGAAGATTAAAGTTTAAAATAAGAAGATAATAATACCTATAATATAATTTTAGAGTTAAAAAATGATAAGGATGTATAGTTTATAGTGGTAGTATATTTATTTAATTAGGTATTCCATTATTGTGTTATAATTTTTATTTTTTTAATAATTAAAAAAATTAATATTATTTTTATTTTAAATTAATATATAAAAATTATATTTTAAAATATTATATTAAATATTAAAATTATTTATATTTTAATAACAAATAAAGGATAATACCTTATTTTTATTAATAAATATCCTAATTGGAAATTTAAGATAAATTGTACCTATATTGGAGAAATCAATATTAAGTTTAGAAATAAATCCTTTATTAAATTATTAAATATTATTATAATTAATACCCCATTTAATAATATAAATTTTTATATTATAAAATTAAATATTTTTTTTTTTAATTAAAGATATAAATTATTTAAAAATATATTTTAATAATATTATTAATTAATTAATATATAAGAATAATATAATAATTAATATTAAATAAAAATAAAAATACTTATAATTTTATTTAAATAATATTACTTATTTTATAAAAATAGAACTATAATGTTTATACATTCGTTTTAATTATTTTACTCCATATACGGGGGATACGGTGCTGGTGCCTCCAAATCCGGCGTGACATGCTGCCGTTTTAAGAGGTCTTGATACTGCGCGCAGCAGGTCGCCCCAAAGTACAATGTACTTTTAGCCCAACCCCAATGTCGACCGCCCCGCTAATCCCCAAGGATTTATCAGTTATTACCTAGACTGGTAAATTGCTATTCCTGGTTATGTCGACATTCGTTTTTCCGTTTCTTGTCACCCAAAACCAACAAATTCTATTTCCAGCTCCTCGAACTTGCACTACAAAATGGTAGCGCCTATTTGTTTCTCAGGTTTTCAAGCCTTTTCTGTTCGTCAAGTCTTAAGTGATCTTTTGTTTTTATCTATCCAATCCAATCATTACACGTCCTGTTTCTGTTTTCCCAATGCTTTCATTAATAACAACTCGAAGTCGCCCTAGCATAAATAGCGCTCCCGATCACACGGACTTCTTCTGGCGCGTTGCCAGTAGGGAGGCGAATAGCAGAATCACCAAGCGACCGGCATCGTTCTCGGCCAGGCAGCATGCCGCGCACTGAAAGCAATTGAAACAAGTTCGGTATATTAAGCCGAAGTATGCCGTCGAGACCGAGATCAATGTAACCGGCATTTTTGGGAAATGGAAGCGGTCCGTAGCAGCTTGCCAGAACCCCTTTAGGGCCATTGTTAGCTAATTGTTAAGATATAGGTATTGCACCGAGATGGCAGTGGGTGACTGGAAACTTACCATCGAGAGCCTGGACCGCGAGACGTTGCAGGACTTCTTTCTCTTCGTCTGTAAAAACTACAGAATCAATTCTCGAGGTTCGTTACAGGAATATATTCGCCAATTTTCGCAGCTACATACTACTATTACCGGCTGTTTCGTTGACCGAAATTATATGAAAGAGTTTTATAAGGTATGGTGCTTTGCCCAGCTGCTTCGTGGCCATCCTTGTATAAGACGTTACTAATATACAGGCAGTACCATGATTGCGTATTAGTTCTTTGTTTTGGCCTGCGACCGCCTAACATTAATGACAAGCCAGTTTTGAATGTCGATTCGCTGCGTGCCATCTTGGTTTATAATATAGCATATGACATTAGCATCTTTCAACTCAAATTGTATTGCCTTAACTTATCTGGCTGTTACCAGATTCTTTGTTATATAGGGGTACGGCCGGTGGAGTTGGTGGATAACGAGAGGAAGAAGCCGAAAGATGGCTCGCTTGAGGAGCTTTTTGGTACAAAAGCCATCATGTTGGCCGAGTGCCCCAGTAGTGAGGTGGAAGAGGATGAAGAGGATGAAGATGACATCAATGAACTTGGTAAGCTTCTCCTACGAGAGACGATTGGGCGTGATTGTTCAAAGGCACTTTGTTATAAGGATATCCTCATAATGATCGTTTGCCATCCTGTGACGGGGCGAGCTATCCCGACCATATCTATCAAATTTATCCATCATAAAGGATGCGATAATAAGCCCAAGCCGTACGTATCAATCTGTTCATTATAGATGTTTCTATATTGACATCTCCCAGGACCATCTTCTTTTTCACACCTTCTAAGATGCTGCTCTTCTGTCCTCTTTTGTTGATGATTTCCCTTACGTTATTTGACAACATTTTCGATGCAGAATGCTTAACAGATGTAAGATCCGTACTTGGAGCGAAAATTCCGAGTGGGATGCAATGTATGCCAATGCGGTGGAAGCAATCTAAGTTTAAGATCCCCGTCTTCCGTTGTACATATTGTGGTACTGTGTTTCAAGACGAAGCCATATCATATTTCAAGCTTAGAGATGACATGGGTAACCAGAGCCTGGATGCAGGGTTTGAAAAGAAATGGACCTTTAGATTTGCTAGGAGAGGCGTTGCAAACGTAGCGAATGGTAAGTTGATGCTCGGATAATAAGTTAAGCAGGGTGAACGATGGGGCTAATAAGTTTTTTTTAGGAAATGTGCCAGATCCTATCCGTAATCAAATAATACGTTATAACCCGGAGTTCTACACGTTTCAAGATGCCTACCTCAATCAGATCGCCAATTTCGATTTTTAGAACGCTTTTTTAGAGGAAGGGAACGAGGATCAATTGTTCCGCCTGTTCGCGCACGTCAACCTAATTTAAGATCTTCGCGCTAAAAGAGACATGGTGCCTAACAAGGTTTGGGCAGGTTTGGAACTGGATTTTAATATTGTGGCGCTAGAGGAGGAGCGAAAAGAACTAAAGCGAGGCCAATACCGAATCCGAGGGAGTAAGGATGAGGCCAAGATACGAGCACTTACGGATCAGATTAGAACCAAACGGGCTCAGCGTGAGGACCAGATTGTTAAAGAATACCGCCAATACTACTTCTACAATCGTCCAACCTGGGATCTCGAGAGGCAAGTTAGAGGAGAGGATATGGAGGAATATGCAGAGCCTGCGATCGATCTCGTCATCCTTGAGCGCACCCAGCTCGCTAAGCTTCTCTGTTACCAACCTAAAAAGCTAAGCGATGAAGAGATGTTCCAGCGGAGGATCGAGGTTGTCAACCTATGTGTGGCCTTGGGTGGTAAGAGAGAGACGGTTAAGCGCAGCCGTACCGGGCCAAGATTACAAGTTGAGTTGCCGTTGAGAACCGGTACTATTAAGGTTAAGCCCGCCTTAAAGCCCGAGCCTGAGCCTGAGCTTCAGCATGAACCTAAACCTAACCTCTTTCCCTTGCTTATGCAATTAACCCAGTGCCCTGACTGCATTGGCGACGAAGCCCAGACAGTCCATGAGCGGACTTTCCGCTATTGTCGTTCCACCAAGAGAAATAATCACTTTGACGACCATCATCTGGACGGGAAAGAGTGTGCTGAACAGCAGGGTGAGCCTATCGTTTGCAAACATCCTAAATGCTCGGATGTCAAGTTGCGGAGTGTAGATGCTTTTAGGAACCACATCCAATCAATCCACGGCGTCTCGCTCCGGCCATCAGTACAGGCGCAGGAGAGACGGACACGAAAGGCCAAGCTCAGGCAGCCAAACCATGCTGGCTAATCCGTTATATCAGTATTACAAACTAAGCCGTTCGGTGGTAGATCTTAGGAGATCTGGGGCTAGATTTACAAGATGTATTAGTAGAGTGCAACTAATGTTTGTTAGGATATATATAAAAGTTAGTAGACCTTTTTTCTCGTAAAAAAAAAGAAGAGTCTCTAATGAAATGGCGAAGCCTATCTAACCCTAAAAACGACAGTGACATATTATTTCACTATTGCAAACATTATAAGTGATGGATTCTATGTGGAGTAGGGGTTTAAAGACAGTTCTGGTGGAACTCTGGCGTTCTGAAAAGGCAGTTCAAGGATTAGTTGGTTTTAATAGATATTCTTCTAATCCCGACCCAAGGTGGTTCTCGTGTCCTTCTCATCTTGCTGTTGTCCTTTCCAAATAGTTAAAGTACCACCGATACCAATCGCAGCTCCTAGGGTTTGTACCATTGCCGCACCTGCTCCGCCCATCCCTGCGCTTTGAAGCGTTGCGAACAAACTGCCAGCCGTGATATTGCTGATGCCTGCTTAAGTTATAGCAGCAAAGGTTCCTTGGGATCACCGGTTAGTATTTGATCTTCCTTTATTTATAAGATATAGTATTAGGGGATGATTTAATTAACCTACTATAGGGCTGAGATTTCCAAATCCTAGGAGGCTAACAGCTGCAACTAGGGCGAGCATAATTGCAGTTGAGACTCCAGCGATGCAGATGCCGGCGGCGGAGATGGGGTTCTTATATGCCCGTTTGGCACCCTGAATCATTGTGTTAAACGAGAAGCGAAATACGATAAGTGATTTACGACCAATATGTACCTTAATTATCTTCTTCACTAATGTCTGGGTTGTTCGGGTTACAGCGCCGACAAAGGCTACGATCGAGTTCACAACGCCCATAATGTAGTTTAGATTAGTTAAATATATTAGTAAAACATAATAATCCAGAGTAGGGTATTATAAATTTGCAGAAGGTGTAGTAGCAGTGCTTGACTTTATTCCCTGGAGCAAGTTGAATCGATTAGTCCAGGGAATTTGGGAAGCGGCGAGGTTTCTATGAAGGTAGCGGAACACAATCAAATTCAACAATACCAACTCATCCAATGTTTGCCTACATCATTCCTATGTAGGGACCCGTGTTGGTTCCGTTTGTTCAAAACGAGATCAAAGCACACTGTTGGATTATATGGATCGAAATAGGGAGGGCATCTTTCCGCTCGGCATGCGCATATCCGATCTGGAGTGAAGCGTGGAATAACAAATGCTGTCAAGTAATTTTCTTGGAGGGGTTGGTTGCGGAAACACACCATTCGAATGAAAGCATACGATATCAATGACAGCTTATTTTCTCAGAGGGCCGTGGGGCAGATGCATCTTCCCGAAGGGAATTCGTTTTTATTGGATGTTCATCCTAGCACCACTATATTTTCCAGTGTTCGTGTTGATGGTTGGTTGGTTCTTTTTGTAGAAGCAAACAGAGCTTTTCATGGATGGGAGAAAGGTTGGGAATACAAAACAAATATATAAACTGATTAGGGCATAGGTTTCAGCATTATAAATAATGTGGTAGATATGTTGTTGGTCTTTTAAACTTTAGTATGTTGCATTTTTGTTCCTGCTCTTCTTTTTTATTGTATTTTCCTCTTTAACCTCGTCTTATATTATTTGGAAGTAACGAAACTTTAATCTGAAATTTAGCCACAAAAGGAGTTTATTAGGCTGAAGATACCATGGCATCCTGCTGTTTGATATGTGTTTGATTGTTTGTTAGTAATGCTGTTCTCAAATAGTATATATGGGATTTGGTTAGTTACCCTTGATGCGGCTTTTTTATATAGGATCTTTTTTAATATATTTAAACTAACCGAACGCGCCTTCGAACTAAGATTGCAATTTTTTTCATATTTCTGCAATTGTATGTAAATGTTGTGGCAGTATTCTTTGGGGCAATAGGCGAGATCAGTTTTAAGAAGGAAAATAGTGATTATAAATCTTTCACAAAATATTTAACCTTTATGATAGGCAAGTTTAAGTGCAGTTTTAGAGGTTATATTTGAAGTAATAAGAAAGTGATTATTTTGATTTAAAGATATTTAAATAATGGATATAATGTAGTTGTGTTTAATTAACATTGTAAAGTATATCTTAGCCTCGGCGTTCCGACTCTTAATAAAGAATCATACATCGAACAAATAGTATATCGACTTAAGAAGTGGGTAGGTATTAAGGTTGAATTGAGGAGATCTATACACAAAGAAGGCCCACCGTATAGGAATAAACTTTACAAGGGTTACAAGCAGGGTTACTACCAGAAAGAAAATAATTAATATATTTATATAAAAACATACCTAACACCAACATAACTATGTAACACATTTTTAAGCCATTAAATGTAGAGCGCCTGAAGGCTCGTTTCATTCAATAAGAAGCTTAAAATGAGCCAATATTAGTGTGGGATTGCTACCACCCCGAGTGTATTACCAATACACTAGCATAGTAATCAAAGCTTTCGCTGATGGAGACTAATACCGGACTGGTACAATTAGGATATGTGATCAATCTACAGGTAGGCCAGGGATAAAGTATTACTAATGCACATGTGCAACAATAAAACTATAAGTTGGTGACGATTCCGGACTGGTGAGAAAAGGATGTGTTATCAGTGCATTTCAACAATGGTAAAGGCATGTGCCTACTACCAGCACCAATTCCGGATTGGCACATTTTGGAGGTATTACCAGTGCACACATAGGGCAATGCTGCTATGGGCTAACTATGGTAACAAATAGTACATTTGCCTGGTAGTGAAGGTCTACACTGGTAAAGTGCATTACCAGTACCAATATAGGCCAGTGAGGCTATGCACTAATGAAGCTGTGGGCCAGTAATGCTATGGGCTAGTGAGGCTGAGAGACCGCTACCAGGGATAAGTCCGGACTGGCAAAAAAGGGACATGGTACCAGTACACATGTGGCCCGGGAACACTATGTGCCAGTGAAAACATGCTACCAGTTGCACATATGGGGCAGTGGCGCTGTGAACTGGTGAAAAGGTGAGCTCGCTACCAGCGTCATTCAGAACTGGAGAAACGTGAAGATAGCCAAAGGTCCCCAGGAGAACTAGAGCCACCACTGATCCTTAGCATCATGATCTGCAACAGGGCTGCATTAATGGGAACCTAATTCTAACGTCCTTAAAGTTAAAGCGACTACAGTGTCAAAGGCGATCTTGCTCCCTACTTGTTATTCCACAAAGTACCTAACGTCGAGTACCGGTATGACGTTCAATGGACCCAACTCAGTCTATATTTAGTGGCATCATGCGGTTCAGGGCTAAATCTGGACCTCGCTGTCCCGGTTGAAGGCCCGCACTGGAGTTGGACGGGCGATGGTTGGTGTACTTATAAGCCTCCCCGAAAATAGATCCATAGAACCGAAGTTAACGCTAGCATCCTAGCAGGCCACAAGCGCGCTCACACGACCTGGCCACCAGGGCTGGATTGTATACCACTGTTACATTTGCATATTTATAATAGATCAAAGATGATTCAGAGCACTATTCACTAATTGCACACCCTTCAAACTTTAAAATTATACATATAAGGAACGAATAAACCTAATTCACATTTGTAAACCCTGGTACAGTAATAACTGTTCATACAATGTGCTGCCCCATACTACAGGCAACTGTCGTTGATAATATCCCAGGCGATAAGTTTGGGGCTCTCTGTCTCCATCGGTAAACCCTCACCCAAACGCATTAAAAATACAACTAGAGATTGTATATCGCTGCTACGCCATAAAAATTTTCACGTAACTGCTTTTGCATAGTGACAGATTTTGTTAAATGGGTCTCACTTACAACCTTATTCTTATATTCCGCCATCAACCGGGTAATAAACACAATATTCCAGATCTATCCACATTTAGAATCTGTTTTCAGGTACAGGGGTTGCTCTTACCTTACGACCGTTTAATTCCTTCTCCGCCAGGCAATCGATAACATCGTTTCGATAGATTACTTAACCTGCCTTCGTTTTGGCTCGCAAGAGGAAAAGGCGCCAGATAGCCTTGCGGGCATCTTTCTTCAATGGCTCGTACCTCAGCGCCAGGTGGATCCGACTCAGGATGGCAGCGTCGAACATCTGCATACGGTTCGTCGTAAAGAACAAGATCCCCTCGTACCGCTCCAGTTCGCGCAAGAACACGGACACGAGGGCATTGACATGGGGATCATTCGTCCGTTCGGCCAGAAACACATCTGCTTCGTCCAGTAGCAAGATAGCTTTCCAACGGCTGGCGATCTTGAAGATGTTCTTCAAGTATCTTTCCACCCGGGTATGCTCCACTCCGATTTGGCCCGCGGGTACCTGCTCGGTCAGTGACGATCAGCAGCAAAATGCCATGCTTGATACGTACGGTGTAGAGTGGAGCCTTGAACGTCTCGGCTAGCGTCTCTGCCGTCAAGGTCTTGCCAACACCCGGAGGTCCGCTGGAACGTATCAGCAATCTGCCTGCCCACGATAACAGGAAGGGAAACAGACTAGAGCAAGAAATTAATCCCATGCCCTTTACCTTGGACTAGGTCTTGGAAGCCATCGTCGGCTTCGCTGCTGAGATAGGTCTTAGTAAGAGCGTAGATGGCCTTCTTCTGTATATTATGTATTTTGACATCCTTAAAGGAACAGTCGCTCCACTACGGTGGCCCATTAGTGCAAAACCGACAAAACCAAAAACGCAAATGAAAATTCATCCGATTTATAGTATGCGCTATAATTATAGCGCATTAGTACGCTAAAGCCCCTATAATTACAGCGCTTTTTAATGGACCATGCGCTATAAGTACAACAATTAAAATATAAGAATATTGATTGGTCAATTAAACTTTATATAACCTTAAATTGACCTTATGGATATTTCTTTGGAAAGCACTATATTTATAGTAGTTATTTTCATTAAATCCACTATAATTACAGGGGGCTTAATGCTATTATTTACTTAAGTTATAGCGCATTTAATAAGTACCTACAAAGTTTTTATTGCCCTTAAAGTTCCCTATATTTATAGCGGCCTTAATACTCTTATATACTATAATTACAGCAGGTTTAGTGAATTCTCGGAGACTTTTTAATAACCACTAAAATATAACGTACTAATTACTAAAACTCGCTATAATTATAGAGGGTCTAACGCACCTCTGCGCTATAATTATAACGTACCCCTGCAGGGAATCTGACCAATCGGACGAATTTTTATTTGCGTTTTTAGTTTTGTCGGTTTTGCACTAATGGTGCACCGTACTCCACTCAATGTCGCCAACATGTGCGACAGCAAACTCGACTGGAACTGGTCAGTGGAAGCGTTCGAATAGAAGACAAGCCACGTACAGAACGCCTTCTTCTCAAGGCTAAAGCCTAAAACAGTTGGGGTGCAAATGAGCAGATCGTTTGGCGCAAGCTGTGCTGGGTCAAGATTCACTAGCTTCACAGCATCGCAACGACCTAGAACCGTGAATTTGGGCCGTACTTTCTGGACGCGCGGGCATGGATAATTCGGCTTGTTCTCGTGGAAACAGGCCGAGTCAATCATGATCCTGCCATCGACATGAGAAGCCACGATCTCGCCTTCGTCGTCGATATCAAAGGCTCTGCCTGTGTACTGTCGATGGTGAATGCCAAGCAAAGACACGAATTTGCGGCCAACGTCCACCAGCTGGTTGCGGATCTCCTTTGCCTCGGGGTGATACTGGAGAGGATACGCCGGGAGAAGCTCAATCCGCATAGCACCGCGGAAGACAGCAATTGAGCTGCTTGTTGTGACCTCGCCAAGGGACTTTCCGTCGGAGCCTAGGTATCGGGTCTCAAGACGGATGAATTTTGAGCCGCTCACGTCTGTCCTTTCCTCCAGATGGTTGAATAGGACGCATCTTGGCACATTGGTCCCTCGGCAGCTTGTGTATACCTCTGCATTGGGCTTGAATAGAGCCCATAGCAGGTCGTACGTGATCTCGTTCTGCGTAAGGAGAACAGACAGACGATCTTCGACTGGCTTGAAAGCCGTTTCAAGATACCGCATAAACACAGCTAGATGTTTCTCGGCCATGGTCTCCTCGCCTTCGTCCGCAAGGCGCTGCTGGTATTGCTGGAGATCTTTGTGGACATGGAACATAGCATCCCGCTCAATCTACAAAGGTAAGCAACGAACAGCGATGATAGTAGCAACGGTCACAGTACATACCGATGGTGTATTCTCGGCCAGAGAGATCCCGCGGACGTCATGGCAGGTCTCTCTTAGGATATCCCGCAGAAATGTGGACTTGATATCCAGGTAGGACCTTGACTTCTGTGTCGTCTTATCTGCATATCTCTTAGTAGCTCCTGTGGTTATAGGCTAAAGAACCTACCTGTCCTCTGTCGAACGACAAAAGCGTATTCATCAAGTTCGTCAAATTTGGAATGGACCGATTTGACAATTTTGTATGCACCAGCTTTGGGATCCCACCTGCAATTATCAGCCAAGCTCCTAATATATGCAATATCTTGCTTACAGTTCGTCCACATGCATGTACTCTAACTTCGATGCGTGTGCTGATTGGATGCCATTCTTCGCCTGCTCCGCAATATTGTCGTCTTCACCCGATTCAGACACCTTGCTCGATGCAGGGGTCAAGACAGGCTTCCTCGATAGGTATTTCCCCAAGATCTTCGCAAACCGTTCTAAGTCGAGACACGGTCCATGAACAGGCTTATCCAGGGTATTGATGTCTCTGACTTCGTTGGCTGCGGGGGAATGCCATGGGAACTTGGTATCTATAGTGTAAGACGAGGCGAATCCAGCTCGCAACGGTATAGCGTTGTTAGGGGGCTGACCGGAACAGGTTGACTCGGCAATACTGGTTACACACGAGCTTTCATCCGAGCTGTGATACTGTTAATAATGCTATGGGTGTAGATCGGAGCTGCATACCTTTCATCTGCCGGCGTATATGGAATTCCCCGAGCCTGTAGTTCACTCTCAATCTCAGACATCCCCATTAGAGCTTGCTCAAGAGTTGATACGAGTTCTTCCTCGCGATTTGGCCCAAAGGCTTGGTCCCAGATCGTCATCAGTCGCAGAAGGCCCCCTGCCTTTATTTGATCCATGGCGGTCTGGATGTGGGATTTCACCTGATCCACAGTCGCTGTTGTCTGCTTTGTGGGGCTGCTAGGTCCCAAAGAAACACTGAGATCGTGATCGACCATTACGATCCTTGCGACCACGGGCTGCTTTGCAAGAAGTTTCTCCTCCGAGTCATCGAGCGGAGTCCCTGGCACATGTGGTGGGCATTCCTCAGCGGGACTACTCGTTATAATCGGCGGCTGAGGAGACGAAGACACTCCGGAACAGTCTTCCAAGGATTTCGCTACTCCTTGGACGGAGTCTTGGGAACATGTAACGGGTACTTCCAACTCTTCGGGGGCGTCAGGCAAAAGTATGCCATTAATCGTTTTAGTTATCCCTGTTGGAGAAGGATAATTCCGGATGAAATAGATTGGCGGTGTGTTCCGATCGTCCACACCCGAAGACTCATCCGAGATCTCGGAAGTCTGTCCTTCGACAGTACTGCCACGCGATGTTGGCCTGGAGGGAGGGGGCACAGCATCAACTATCTCTCCGGTCCCACCATCCATTGTCCATGTCGTGAATGACGAAGCTCGTAGGCGCGGAGCTGCGTTCCGCGTACCATCCCCCGGGGGTTTTGTTACGTGTGGTGTATATTCTCCTATAAGTGCTGGATGTGTAGCTTGGCTGGAGACAGATGACATATCCGAGACTGTTTTAGGTGTTACCGGCCTCTCCACAAGAGGACTCTGAGAAGCTGACTGACTGGTATGCTGTAGTTTCCGCGAGTCGAACAGATCATGTACGTAAAGAGAGGATGGAGACGCCAAAGCTGACTCTGTGAGCATCATTGCTGCACTAGGATGAGGCGGAGAAGGTCGTGTACAGAGGGTTGAAGTTTCAACGGGACTACCAGGCGGAGTTGGCGCATGAGAAGAGGTGGCCGATACTGGATTCGAAAGCAGCCGTGGTACTACCATGGACTGTTCGGGATTTCCAGGTGAAGTCGTATCGTTTGACCCAGGGACGCTCACTACTTCGTGGTTAGGTTCTTGGACTGTCTTGGTTGTCTGGTCCAGGTCGACAGGCGGCGATTGGTATCCGTCGACAGTATTGCCAGACGACGTAGACTCGCATAAAGGAGAAGACAGAGCACAAGCTATGTTTGTAGGCATCATTCCTCCTTAGATCAAGATTGGATGATTGAAATCTTTGAGTATTGGAGGGTGATGTGCGTCCATCAAATTCAAGATGAGATGCTGCAATATAAATATGGGAATAATAAAATAATAATGGGATGCGGCTCTTTGGATGATAAAATCTATGGAAAAGTATTTGTTATATATACATCCACTGAGGATCAGGGGATCGGCATTGAACACAACTGCTGAGCATCAGAGACTACAAGGTCGTCTACCCCCTGCAAGCCGGACTTGGATACATGCCCTTTTCATCATAAATGCACCTAGTAATATTATTTATTGGATGCTTGAAACATCGATGAACCGACCACATTGCCCTCAGAATGCAATTGGATAGGTCGATTGGAGATTTCCCCCTTTTTATATCCTTGTCATGCTCAACGTGTATGGCTCAGGAGTTGTTGGTCCTGATATTGCGTTTGGACAGATTTGGACTCGATGCAAAACCACTGTTCTTCAATATCCTCTAAGTCTGTAGGTCAATGGACAGGGTCCAAAACTAATTTATATTTGCAACCGCTATGATGGATACGGTTACCAGGTGTTCATTTTCTTTTGGTATTAACTGTTATTGGGCACTGTGGCATGGGCCGCTCCGTTATACTTCTTAGTAGCCCATCCGGATGAGGCTGAACGTAAGCAAATTGGACCGGGCCGTAACGTTTTTTGCGTCCGGATGAGGACCAGCGTCGGATAATTGCCAAAATTTCCGATGTTCCTGTGAACTAACGTGCGCTAAGATCTTGCCATGAGCAATAAACTACGCCTGGTTATTGTGTGAGGTAGCGGCTGAGAATTGTCAGAGTGTTAGGATCATGATTATAGTACAGGCAAAATTGAATACTACCACCTCTTTCGCATCGTTCGTTTCTTAACGCATAAGTGAATCGTAGTTGGATCCGTTGATTCCATTTGAAAGCTCGGCCTCGCCAAAGTGTCTGGTAGGCACGTGCCATCAAGCAGCAGCTGCCTATGAGCTACCACCTATCGAAATTTGGCCTCTTCCCTCCCCCCCCCCCCCACCCCTTCTTTCCACCATAATCTCAAAATTGCTACTCAAATCCTCACTGCTCACCGCGATCGAAATGCTAGCCCCAAACCATATAAGCGAATCAGTCAGGGAGACAACCGCTGGATGGGTTATCAGCGATAGAATTATTATCTCCCATCGACCCACATGGGACTCCAATCAACTCTGTTGGAGCGATGGGCAAGGCTCATTCTACAATCTCTCGGACGCACCTAACCCGCTTCCACCCTCCCAACCACTGTCTCCAACAAGCCCAATCAAGAAAGTCTACGAGGCTGGTGGCATTGCAGCCACCTGGAAATTCGGCGATGTCTTTTTGAAGCTTCGAGACTTAGGGCCTTCTGAGCTCCAGGCAACCCGCGAGCACGTCACCTTATCACAACTTCACGACAGAGGTGACTTGAGCTTCATCATACCGGATGTACTTTTCCATGCGCTTTGGGGAAATCGATACATGATGCTTCTGAAAGCTGTACCAGGTCGAACTCTTGGTGAGGAGTGGCCGAGTATGGACGAGGACACCAAGACTTACTATGTCGACCGAGTTGTCGGGATCTGCAAAGAGTTAGAAACCTGGGTGGCCGACTATATCGGCGGAGTGGATGGACATCACCTTGCGGACAACTATCTCATCAAGCGGGGCGCTCCTCTTGACTACACCAACAAGAACCTCGTTTCAAATTGTACGAATATCGGCATGGACTGTTCTGTCTTTCATTTCTATCATTGCGACTTAGGGCCAGGAAATATCATTGTGAACCTCGCCGACCGCTCAATAGGCATCATCGATTGGGAGACAGCTGGGTTTGTTCCAAAAGAATGGATTAGAACCAAATTCCGTGTGTCGGGGGGGATGGATCTACCGGGGTCCGATGACCAACAATATAGACTGGACTGGAGGCGCCGAGTACAATTAAAACTAGGAACAGAAGGGTTTCCTGAGGTTGTTGACAGGTGGTTTCCATGGTGGGACGGTCGTTAAGCTGCGACTGCATCTAGTCATTGTGATTCTGGCATGTAGGTTACCTCTGTCCAAAACTTGAACGCATACCCCATCTCAACATCCCTATCTCGCGCCCTTCCATTTTGAAGTGCTCAACTGGACTGCATCTCCCTGCATTCCGTCCCTTAAGGTGCCAAAGCGGCAATATTTCCCCGACGACTGCCTTGAGTTCTGTCCAGGAGACGACCCTTGAAGGTCGACGTTCACTTCGTCGGCTATGCCTACATCTTTCGGCTCTTCTCTAAATCTCGTGCCTACACAGTTCTGTCGAGGCCAGGGATGTCGGCTCTCGCATCAGTCATACTTGGGCACGAAAGAATACCGAGCACCTGATCATTGACGAATTCACAACGGTGCTTCCTTGGAATAAGTCCAGTTCCTAAGACCACTTCTTTGTCCTCGATCACAGCCGTGAACTCCGTCATAGCCTTGATGACATCATAGGCAGTATTAGTAAGTCGCCCACGTGCTCTATAATTATTAAGAGTAAACGTCAGCTTAATTCTTAGCATCGTAGACACATCCATCCAGGCGCCGCTTAGGACCCCACTGTCGAGGCTGGTACGAGATTGGTGTGGCAGTGGTGGAAGCCAGGCATGTGTGACCGCTTCCTAGGAAGCGGTCCCATGACAGTGGTGAGAATAACACCTCCTATGGTCATATTATACAGCTTGGTCAATTGTGAATGGCTCAACCTTATCATACAACGCTACTCGTCTACTGACACTTCCAAGTTCTTCCGCGCCTCACGAAGGATCTCCTTCATTGAGGAATAAAGCTCCGGCTCTGGTCTCTTCCATCTTTCACCGTTTGGGAATACCTTCCTTCGCAGCCTGTTAACCCATGGTATCAATGGCCGGTAATATGACGTGAAGGTGTCTTCTGCATTTTTCAGAAAATCTTCTTCGTCTGCGATCTCGCCCTTTTTTGACTTGACCAGCTTGTTATCGCTCTCATAATTCCAACTATCAAACTCAGTTGGCCCCATATCTCTGCCCTTCGCGTCGTAGTGTATGCATATCCAGAAGAGCACCCAGAAGAAGGATTCGAGATCGTGCATAAAAGAATGCTGTTCGCCTAGTAATGTCCCGATTGCCATAAAAGCTCGCGTGCCGGTCTTTCCCTTTGCCCCCGAGGCAACGTCTCGTTGCTCCCTGATGGCAAGGTCAAGGTCTATCAAGAACGAAGGCCAGGACGGGTTGTCACTGTCCTCATTAATTAAGAGGTTGTTAATGGAGATATCTCTGTGGAGAATGCCCGCTTTTCGCAAGGACTCGTGGCCTTCAATACAGCCCTCCAGAGCAGCAAGTAGAGCCGATCGGGAGCTTGCCGTGTATATAGGCTCGCCGTAGTCTCGGAGGATAACGCGCCGATGTACCCGGTTTGGCAGTGCGCTGGTAGCCTTCGTTGGGGATACAGAGCAAGACCGCTTGCTCGGTGGCAACTCGGCGTCAGTCTGGCTGGACGGCCGCTTCCTGTTGCTGCTCGCATTGGTGCGGCCCGTCCGCACCGTATCCGCTGCTACGTTGCTTAATATCGGGCGTCCCGGCCGATAGTTCGTAGCTGTGGCAATGTCCAGTCCCCGTCGAATGTTGTTTCGAATATCGTCGTCCATGTTGCCAATCTGAACCGTCTCATGGTAATAATACCGGGCGACATTAACGACACTTTTGTCCATTATGTCGCGTAACAGTTCGCCCTCCTCATCACGTTCAGGATATTGCCACGAATCCTTGATAACAAGCGGTATATCTTCGCGACCGTCGGGGTGAGCCCTCCAACAAGTCGTTGCTCGGCCGGCTATGCAACGCGCCCGTAGCATTACTCCGTCGATAATGACCCGCTCCGTGGAACCATTCCGCTTAATTTCGATAAAGCGCTCCTTATTTGCGGTCAGTATTGTTGGATCGAACCCGAGCTCTCTGTCGCTCATCCAGAGGAAACCGAGGATCGTAAACACGAATCGATGCCCATCTTTGTTGATATCAAATTGTTCAGAGGCGATACCACCAACCCTGTCGAAAGCCCACACCCTCATGAGAGACCCGCAGATAGTAAAGCCCAGTACAAAACGTCGCGTATCCTGCGCAGCGAGCACTTCCCTCGCGTATCTTCCAAGGTCGAGCCATGCCTCGGAAGGTTTATCGGCAGCGGGGTTGCTTTTCAGCTCTCCTGGCACCAGGATCTGAGACCAGTGGCATCTCGTATCCTTTCCCGCACGAGGGTTGCTCACGAAGCCAATGTCCATCTTGCGCTTCCCTACGGAACCGTCGATCAGCTCGTTAGGCTTTGCCAAGGGTCTCGGTTGACGCATAGGACGATTCTCACGGCCCTCTGTAAACGCCGTCAGTTCCTCGCAGAAGCCCGTAAACCATGCGAGCACATCGTCCTGTCTCGCGTCCGGTGGCCAGCCTCTCCAACCGTCTTCGAAGAATGGGTCAGTACCACCGACGCACTGCTCGAAGAATGCTTCAGATGCTGTTTTGAGATCGGCGACGTCGTCGAAAAATGTGTCGTAGAAGTGAGGGAGCCCGACATACATAGGGCCAAGCTCCTCCTTCAGCACATCATCAACGTGTTTTCTATACTCGGAAGAGTTCGGGAAGCTACTGGTGTTGCGGAGCCATGGGGTCTGCTGGAGAGAAGAGGCAACTGGTCGGGGAGGGGGGGTAGACTCGGTGACGGCGATGTAGACTTGCTCCCAGATCTCGCTGTCGGCGCTTTTGGCGAGCGCTAAATCTAGGAGAGGTCGGACTCGGTCGAAGTTGAAGTCATCGGAATCGACGGCAGAGTTAAGTCGGGTCAGATCGCCGAAAAGATTCTTGCCTCGGCCAGCGGAGGGCAGGAGTCGTGAGATACGTAGACTTTGTAGCGTTAAAAGAAGACCGAGGGTTAAGTCTTGAAGGTCTGTACGAGTTAGAGAAGTAGGCAGATGAAGTCGGAACGAATTACCATCATGGTCGAGCTGGCCAAGGGAGCCTGGCGAACACGAGAGGCCGCGACCTTGGCAAGTCAAGTCGAACGAAGCACGAAAACTGTCAAGGCCTGTGCCAATAGGGTTGTCTGCAATGATCTTTGATCGGAGCTGGTCCATCATCCCAGCAGATCTTGCGTCTGTAGTCTTGATGTTCTTACATTGGGAGCCATACGGAGCAAATGGAACGCGTCACGAGATGGCGAGAAAGTTCTTGTCTCACTAGTTCCAAAACATTTGGCGACGACGCACCAGCCACAATTGCGGACCCACAACTAGCCCACTTGGGGCTTATGTGTCCAGCCTGAGGCTGAAGAGCCTATGTGCCTTAAGTTTTCTTAAGGTTTTATATCGGAAGATTATTAATATGGGTAAAGAAAAAAATAACCTTATTAAATATATTAACCCTTTAAATTAACCTTATAATTTTTAAATTTTAAATAACCTTATATATTTAATTTTTTTAAATTTTATTAATTTTCCTTATTTAATTAAAATATCAAAACATTTTTTTAAATTAAAAAATCTTGGATTTTGAAGGTTTTATAAATTATTTACATTATATTAGTTAAATAAATAAACTTTTTTTTGATTGACCAGCCTTGTACCTAATTACATCTTAATTAATGTTGGATTAGTAAGCCTAAAAATAACGTGGAAAAATTCTTTCCCTTATAATAATTCCATAAAAAGCCTTATTGCTCTATTTTAGAATTTTAAAAATAATAATAATAATTTAAATTTTATAATTATAATTTTTCTTTATATATTATATAATAATTAAGAGTTTCAATTATATCCTAATATAAATATATAATTAATATTAATTTAATTATATTATATAAATATATATTTAATATAATTTCAATTATATTTAATTAAATAATATTATTTAAAAATATTGTAAGAAAAAACCAATTATTTATATTTAATAATTAAGAAACATAGAATTAGGCCTTTATGGCTCTGGCTTACAACCTAAATGTGTAAAATTGGTTAAATCCAGAAAACTCTAATCTAATAAGAAGATTTCTATTTCTTCTAACCTTTTGGCCAATACAACCAAATATTGAAGATTATGAAACCAATTTTGAAAACTTAAATAATTTATTGGCTTTTAGAAGAAATAAATGAGGCAATATAATAGATATGCCCAATAACTCTATTATAAATACTTATTCTTATAATATAAACCAATTTATATTAATTAAAAGGTTCTATTATAATAAAAATATATAAATATACATATAAATTATGATTTTATATAATATTAAATATAACAAATTAATCTAATTTTTAAATTATATAATAAAAATTATATTAAAATCTTATTAAATATTAATTTTATTTTTAATCCAAAATATTTAAAAGAAATATATTATTTTTAAAAAGATTTTTAATATTAATTTTAATAAATATAAAATAAAAAAATATTATAAGAAAATAATAATATTATTTTCAAAATAATTTAAAGATTAGGAAAAATAAATTACCTCCTGGAAAACAACTATATTATATGGAATAAATAAGAAATTTACCATTATTATTAATCCATAAAAATAATTCTCAATTATTTTATAAATAATAATATTAATATTTTAAAAATGGGCATTTATTTAAATAATAATATATTAAAAGAAAATTAATAATAGAATATTAATTTTTAAAGATATTATTTATTTTTTTAAAAATTATACCTATATTATAAATATAAATTAAAAGGGAAAAGGAAAGATTTATAAAAGTATTTTTATTATTTATTATAAGAATAATAATATTAATAATTTTAATAAAGAAGAAAATCCTTATAAAGAAAGATCAATTAAATAAAATAAATAGTTAAATAAATATTAAAAAATTTGAATAAATGAAAAAAGAATAATGTAAATATTAATTAATATTTATATCTATTAGTATATAGATATAAATGCGATAAGTGTGAGGTTTGTTTAGGCTTTTATAGAATTGAAGAATATTTTTATATTATTAAATTAAAATATTTTAAATATTTTAGGATTAATATATAATTTAATATATTTATATAAAAAAAAATTAAGTATAACCTTAAATTAATAATAAAAATGAAAATTTTTAATAACTTTAAAAAAAAAAAATAAAAATAAAAATAATGTAATTAATTAAGAAAATAAAAATTAATTATCAAAATAAATAATAATTTTGGAATTAAGAATAATATTTATAATAAATATTATAAATATTATTTATAATATAAATTATTATCTTTTAAAAAATTTAATTATATTAGATTTAAGAATTATAATATATATTTTTAATTAAATATTAAAATTTATTAATTATAAAAAAATTTTTTTAAGAAAATATATTATTATTAAAAATAATAAGATTTAAATATTAAATTATAAATATATTAATATTAAAATTAAATATATTAATAATATTATGAAAATTAAGTTTTTAAATATAATGTATTATTTAAATTTCATTTATAATCTTATATTTCTATAAATTTTTAAAAGGCAAGGGTATTAATAGGATAATTATTAGGAACACATTTATTTAAAATTTTAAAATAATGAAATTGTGGTTGAACTCATTAATTGTTTTAATTAATTTATATTTAAAAATATTTTTTTAAAATATCTAAATTAATATTTTATGTATAATGTAATAAATTTAATTAGAAAAAGTAAATATTAATAGTAAATATATTTAGATGGTATTTAAGATTAGGATATTTAGGCCTATAAATATTAGAAAACCTTATTAAAATAAATATTAAAATCTAAATTAAAAAAATTAAAATAGTTAATTGTAAGGTATATATTATTGTTAAGATTAAATATTAAATAAGTTAAATATTTAAATATATTAATAAAATCTTAAAAATAAAATTAATTTTTAATTTTTATAATATTAAGAAATTAAATAATAATTTTATAAATTTATTATTAATTATAGATTGGTGGATTGGAATGATGTTTAATTATTATTTTATAAATTAAATAGTAATATTAATTATTAAAATTTTGAAAAACCTTATTAATATCTTAAAGATTTAATATAATATTACCCTAAAAATTTAGGAATCTAATTAAAAAATTATTGAAAAAAAGCCAATAATTTATGTATACTTAGAAAGTCTACATATGAAAATCAAACCTTTAATAATTTATATATAAGCTCAAAACAATATTGCCAAATACTTAAGGGGTATAATTAAGGATAAAGTAAAAATCATAAAGGTATATTTAAAGTTACCTTATTTTTTATAGCCCAAAATTTATAAAATAATAATATATTTATATAATTAAATATCATAATATAAAATAAATTAATAAACACTATATAATTAATTTCATATATACATTAATATAAACAATAATCTTACAATTTATAATTAAAAACCTTAATAAGATTACCTTTAGATATATAATTATAAAACCTATATTATAATAATAACAACATTTAAAAAGTTAAATAAATTAAAAAAACTTAATTCTAAAATATAAATAGGTTTTTTAATAGGTTATATATCCATAAATATATATAAAATTTGAAACCTATATATTAATAAGGTAGTAGAATTAAAAGATGTTATATTTAAAGAAAATAAGGTTTTTAACAATAATCTTCAAAAATTATAAGATAGATTTAAAGATGAATTAATAATTTATAAAATAAATTAATATAATAACCTATTAAAATTTATTTAAAATTTTTAACTTAAAAAAAGAATAAATATATATAATAATATTTAAATAAATTTTTTAAAATAAATTAAAGATATAAATATATTGGGTATAATTAATGAACTAATAGAATTAAGTGGGTTATTGGATAAAAGGAATGAAATTTCTGTTATAAAGATTAATTATTTTTATATAAAGGTACATTTTTATCTATTATTTTTTCTGAATAATTTTTTATTAATAATTTTATTTATTATCCATATTAAAATATTAATAATCTTTTATATTATTTTTAATAATAAATATTATATATTATAAAAAATAATATTTTATATTAATTCTTTAATAAGTAAGATTGATATATATAAAGGATATATAATTAATAAAATAAAAATATTAAAATTTACCTATTAATTTCTTTAATATAATAAAAAAAATTTAAATAATTCTATTTAAATATTTTTAATAAAAATTAATGAATATAGGAAAATATATAGAAGAGATTTATTAAAATTTCTAAAATAATATTTGGATATCCAAAATTATTTATTATGTAAAATATTCTAAAAAATTGAATAAATCCATTTTAAGAATTACATTAATATACATATTTAGGAGATTATATTATAATTAAATGATTAATATAAGAATAAGTAAGTATTTGGGTGTATATGGGTTTATACCTATAAGATTAATAAATATAATTTTCTTTAATGGTGTAAGGTATATTTGGTAGTGAGAGGAGATTAGTAAGTAATTAGTAATAAAGAAATTTATACCTTTATATTTATTAGAAGGTTTTTTTAAATATTAATAATAATGATAATTAAATATAATTTTAAATTTATATAATATAATATAGTAAATATATTTATAAATATAAAATTTAAAAAAGATATATTTATATATATACCTTAAAAATATTAATAATTAAAAAAGATATTTTATATTATTAAAATATTTTATGGTTTTTAAAAATTACCTTTTTTTTAATAATAAGAATTTTTATAAACTCTGAAAGAATTTGATTTTACCCTAATATTCCAAAAGTTATATATATTTATTAAAAATAAAATCCTTTTTTTTATATATGTGGATAATATTATTATAATATATTAAAAGGAAATTAAGCCAAAAATTGAATTAATTATTTCTAGGTTTAAGAAATAATATAAACTAATTGGAAATGATAAATTATAATGGTTTCTTAAAATTAAAATAATTTAAGATTGAATATAATGTTGAATTTAATTAAATTAATCTATTTATATTAATAAAATTATTAATTTAATAAAAGCAATTGAAAAAATGCCTAAAATACCTATAATAAAAGAAAAATTACTACCTTATATAAAAATGGCCTTACCTTAATTAATATAATAATATTAATAAAAAATAGGTTTAATCTTATATATTGTAATAATTACCCAACCTAATATTGTATTTACCTGTTTAAGGCTAATTTAATTTAATTTAAATCCAAACCCAAAATATTATATAATAATTAATTAAATTATATAATATTTCTAATATATATGAAGATATACCTTAGAATTAGATAAAAGTAATATTTTTAAAGTTGTTAATAATATTTTATTTATTAATAATATAATTAATTAAAAGAATTTATAAATATATATAATAAAATTATTTAATAGAATAATTAATTAAAGAGTTAATAAATAAGATATAATTATTATTTTTATTATTAAAGTTGAACTATTTATCCTAATTTAAGTTGCAAAAAAAGGATTTTATATATTATAGTTAATTAAGGATTTCAAAATTGAATTTAAAGATTAAATTATACTCTTATTATATAATAATAAATAAATAATTAAATTAGTTATTAAAAATATTAAAAAATTTAAAATAAAATTAAAATATATAGATATATATAATTATTAATTTAAATAAAAAGTTTAAAAAGGCTATATTAAAATTGATTATATTAGTTTAAAAGATATAAACATAAACAAACTTATAAAAATATTATTAAAAGAAAAGTATACCTACTTTAAAGAACAGATAGATTTGGTAGATATTTTAGATTATCTGAAAACTAAGGCACTCAAAAATATAAATAAAATAATACAATAAAAATAAGAAATAAATGAAGAAATTATTAAGGAAGCATAATCAGAAGAATACATCAATTTAAAAATATAAAAAGATTATATTTTTAATATTATATATTCCAGATTTACCTATTAGCTTCATTTGGGGGGGTATGTTAAATTAATAAGCCTAAAAATAGCATGGAAAAATTCTCTCCCTTGCAATAATTCCATAAAAAACCTTACCATTCTATTCTAGAATTTTAAGAATAATAATAATAACTTGAATTCTACAATCATAATTTTTCCCTGTGTATTGTATGACAATTAATTAGCCATATCTTAGCCTTATAAGCCTTGTACCCAGCCATTTCTTAATTAATTAATTATATCCTAATTAATCAGCTATTAGCCCTAACCTTATCAACCTTTTCTATTTAATTAGCCTTATTACCCTTATACTTAGCCATATCTTAATTAATTAATTTTATATTTAATCACATCTTAAATTGAAATAATGTAATTACATAATTAAAACTACTTTTAACTTCCATGGAATAACCCCTTTTAAGATTTTTACAAATTTTTCTAGATATATATTAAAACAGGATAAAATGATTAAGTTATAAATACATGTACCCTGTAAAGAAAATGAATCCTGGAGTTACATGATTAAGTTATATGGATCCATTTTACAAGACCTTATTAACCTCCTTAAAACCAGATATTCCAAGTCTCCACAACTCTTTTAAATATAAATAGGCCTTTAAGAATTATCTTTCTTATTTAATTAACAAAGGCTCATAAGGTTTTATAATTTAGTTTCTTCATAAAGTCTTTATATAAAAATATATAGTTTTAATCTCCTCCTTAAAAATATCTTCTTAAAGTTCGTTATTATTGATAAACAGTTACATATATCTATTCCTCTATCCAATCAGCTTATTATCCTCTTCAAAATATAATCATTTTATATCCTTTGGCTTATATAACCTTTAACTTATTATGGATTAATTGAAGTACAAGGCATATCCTATAAGAATTAATAATTAAAATAATATATTTAATTAAAAATAAAAAAGTTATATATTATTATAAAAAAGTTAATTTCTATAATAAAAAATTTAATTTAATTAAATAAAAATTAATTTAATTAAATAAAAATTAATTTTTAAAGATTTATATATTAAAAAAAAATTCTAATTAAACAAAAACTCTAATAACTAAATGTAAAATAATTATATCTTAAAAACAATATTAAAATAATTAAATAAAAAGTTAATAAAAATAATTGCTAACAATAGTAACTAATGCCCAAAAAAAAGAATAAATAATATATTCAATAAAAAAGTAAATTTATAAATTATTATAAAAATTATAAAAGAAAATAATGATTTTATAGAATTTAATGCAATTAAATAAGAATTAATTCTTAAAAATTTATATATTAAATAAGAACTCTAATAGCTCTTATAATATATACCTTATCCTACATTTTAATTACCCCATTACTAACCATATCCTAAAGAAAATAAATATTAAAATGATTAAATAAAAGATAAATAAAAATAATTATTGGTAATAGTAAATAGTGCCCCAAAAATAAAATAAATAATGTATTCAATAAAAAACAAGAAAGTTGTAGAATATTGTAAAAAATTATATAAAAGGTGATATTTAAAGAATTTAATTTAATTAAATAGGAATTAAATCTTAAAGCTTATATAATAAATATAAACTCTAATAGTTCCTACATAATTGATGGTTGTATGCTATCAGGCATTGTAGACCCCTATAGCAAGCAAAGAAGGTATTACATAATTAGTATATTATATATATAAGGGTTCTAAATCCATCAAACTCAAAATAGATAACTTTTTTTCTTAAGATTTATAAATATACAGGTCTCACTACATTATTTTACTTATTACTTACTTTTATTATTATTTCTTTTATACATACATTTAATTCAACACTAATCAATATTACTTAAATATAATAATATAAATTAATAAAGAAAAATTATTACTATAATAATTCAAAAAATTTTATTATAGTAATATAAGTGATAATAACACCCTATCTTTTATTAAACCCCTTTTTTGTAATAAATCATCATTATTTTACATTATTATAAAAACCCTCCCCTGAATTTTTATTATTTTATTACAATTAAAATTTATTATTTTTTTACCTTATAATCTATGTTTTTCTTATTTCATTAGTTGCACCACAATCCTAACTAACCAATTAGCTCCCAAAGAAATCCCCTGTACTTTTAGACATTTTCCGCTGTTGTACAACCACCTCTAATCAGAAATATATATAAAGTATCTCGAAAGATTATAAATTTAATTAATTTTTAAATAATATTAATTATTAATATTTTTAAATAGATTTTAAATTAATATAATGAATTAAAATGGTTTGGAATTTTTTTTATACCCTGTATACATATTTGTAATTTCCTGTAATATATAACTTTTTTAATTGAATAAAAATTTATATTAATAAAATCCCCCTTAAAATTATTTAATTAAAATTAATACATACTATTAATTACTAATTCTTATAATATAGGAAATTGTAAGAATTTCTGTACCTTTATAAGATTGCCTAACCATTTATAATATTAAATATTTACCAATTTTATTCAATTTTGATATTAATTAGGATTAATCCTTATTATTTATTTATTTTATATTATAATATAGGAAATTATAAGATAATATATTAATAAATAATTTTATAAATTTTTGAATATTATTTATAAATATATTTA
>MU623573.1:0-36274 GCA_025201765.1 Daldinia sp. FL1419 | reverse complement strand
TATATAAATATAGGTATAATAAATATAAGGTTTGTTTAAACTCTTATAAAATTAAAGAATATTTTTATATTATTAAATTAAAATATTTTAAATATTTTGAAACTAATATACAATTTAGTATATTCATACAAAAGAAAATTAAACATAACCTTAAATTAATAGCAAAAATAAAAGTTTTTAATAGTTCTAAAGAGAAAAAAAAAGATAAAAATAATATAATTAATTAAAAAAATAAGAATTAATTATTAAAATAAATAATAATTTTAAAATTAAGAGTAATATTTATAATAAATATTATAGGTATTACTTATAATATAAATTATTATCTTTTGAAAAATTCAGTTATATTAGATTTAAGAATTATAATATACATTTTTAACCAAATATTAAAATTTATTAATTATAAAGAAACTTTTTTAAAAAAAATATATCATTATTAGAAATAATAAAGTCCAAATATTAGATTATAAATATATTAATATTAAAATTAAATATATTAATAATATTATAAAAATTAGATTTTTAAATATAATATATTATTTAAATTTCATTTATAATTTTATATCTTTATAAATTCTTAGAAAGTAAGGATACTAATGGGATAACTATTAAAAACATATTTATTTAAAATTTTAAAATGGTGAAACTATAGTTGAACTTATTAATTATTTTAATTAATTCATATTTAAAGATATCTTTTTTAAAATATTTAAATTAATATTTTATATATAATATAATAAATTTAATTAAAAAAGGTAAATATTAATAATAAATATATTTAGATAATATTTAAAACTAAAATATCTAAACTTATAAATATTAGAAAACTTTATTAAAATAAATATTAAAATTTAAATTAAAAAAATTAAAATAATTAATTACAAGGCATATGCTATTATTAAGGTCAAATATTAAGTAAATTAAGTATTTAAATATATTAATAAAATCCTAAGAATAAGATTAACTCTTAATTTTCATAATATTAAAGAATTAGATGATGGTTTTACAAACTTATTATTAATTATAAATTAATAAATTAAAATAATATTTAATTATTATTTTATAAATTAAATAATAATATTAATTATTAAAATTTTAAAAAATTTTATTAATATTTTAAAAATTTAATATAATATTATCCTAAAAATTTAAGAATCTAATTAAGAAATTATTAAAAAAAAATCAATAATTTGTATATACCTAAAAAGTCTATATATGAAAATCAAGCTTTCAACAGCTTATACATAAGCTTAAAACAATATTATTGAATACTTAGGGGATATAATTAAGGATAAGGCAAGAATTATAAGGGTACATTTAAAATTACCTCATTTTTTATAACTTAAAATTTATAAAATAACAATATATTTACATAATTAAATATTATAATATAAAATAAATTAATAAATATTATATAATTAATTTTATATATATATTAATACAAATAATAATTTTATAATTTATAACCAAAAATTTTAATAAAATTATTTTTAAATATACAATTATAAAGCCTATATTATAACAATAATAATATTTAAAAAATTAAATAAATTAAAAAAACTTAATCTTAAAGCATAAATAAATTTCTTAATAGGTTATATATTTATAAATATATACAAAATTTAAAATTTATATATTAATAAAATAATTAAACTAAAAGATATTATATTTAAAGAAAATAAAGTTTTTAATAATAATCTCCAAAAATTATAAGATAAATTTAAAAATAAATTAATAACCTATAAAATAAATTAATATAATAACCTATTAAAATCTATTTAAAACTTTTAACCTAAAAAAAAAATAAATATATATAATAATATTTAAATAAATCTTTTAGGATAAATTAAGGATATAGATATATTAGGTATAATTAATAAATCAATAAAATTGGGTAGGCTATTGGATAAAAGGAAGAAACCTCTATTATAAAAATTGATTACCTTTATATAAAAGTACGTTTCTATTTATTATTTTTTTTAGATAATTTTTTGTTGGTAATTTTATTTATTATTTATATTAAAATATTAATAATTATTTATATTATTTTTAATAATAAATATTATATATTATAAAAAGTAATATTTTATATTAACTCTTTAATAGGTAGGATTGGTATATATAAAAGATATGTAATTAATAAAGTAAAAATATTAAGATTTATTTATTAATTCTTTTAATATAATAAAAAAAATTTAAATAATTTTGTTTAAATGTTTTTAATAAAGATTAATGAATATAAGAAAATATATAGAAGAGACTTATTAGAACCTTTAAAATAATATTTGGACATTTAGAATTATTTATTATATAAAATATTTTAAAAAATTAAACAAATTTATCTTAAAAGCCATATTAATATATATATTTAAGAGATTATATTGTAATTAAATGATTAATGTAAAAATAAGTAAGTATTTAGGTATATATAGGTTTATATTTATAAAATTAATAAATATAATTTTCTTTAACAATATAAAATATACTTAATAATAAGAGGAGATTAGTAGGTAATTAGTAATAAAGAAATTTATGCCTTTATATTTGTTGAAAAATCTTTTTAAATATTAATAATAATAGTGGTTAAATATGATTTTGAATTTATATAATATAATGTAATAAATATATTTATAAATATAAAACTTAAAAAAGATATATTTATATATATACCCTAAAGATATTAATAGTTAAAAAAGATATTTTATATTATTAAAGTATTTTATAATTTTTGAAAATTATTTCTTCTTTAGTAATAAGAACTTTTATAAACTTTAAAAAAATTTAACTTTATTTTAATATCCCAAAAACTATATATATTTATTAAAAATGGAAATTTTTTTTTTCATATATATAAACAATATTATTATAATATATCAAAAAAAGGTTAAATCAAAAATTAAATCAATTATTTCTAAATTCAAAAAATAATATAAATTAATTGGAAATAATGAACTACAATGGTTTTTTAAAATTGAAATAATTTGAAATTAAGTATAGTGTTAAATTTGGCTAAATTAATCTACTTATATTAATAAAATTATTAACCTAATAAGAATAACTGAAAGAGTCCTTAAAATGCCTATAACAAAAGAAGAGTTATTACCTTATACAAAAATAACCTCATTTTAATTAATATAATAATATTAATGAAAAATAAGCTTAATCTTATACGCTATAATAATTACCCAACCCGATATTACATTTGCCTATTTAAGGTTAACCTAATTCAACCTAAATTTAAACCCAAAATATTATATAACAACTAACCAAATTATATAATATCTTTAATATATACAAAAATATACCTTAAAACTAAATAAAGATAACATTTTTAAAATTACTAACAATACTTTATTTACTAATAATATAATTAATTAAAAAAATTTACAAATATATATAATAAAATTATTTGGTGAAATAATTAATTAAAAAATTAATAAGTAAGATATAATTATTACCTTTACTATTAAAATTAAACTATTTACCCTAATTTAAATTATAAAAAAAAAATTCTACATATTATGACTAATTAAGGATTTTAAAATTAAACTCGAAAATTAGATTATACTCTTATTGTACAATAATAAGTAAATAATTGAATTAATTATTAAAAATATCAAAAAATTTAAAACAAAATTAAAATATATAGATATATATAATTATTAATTTAAATAGGAAATTTAAAAAAATTATATTAAAATTGATTATATTAATTCAGAAAATATAAGCATAAATAGGCTTATAAAAATGCTATTAAAAGAAAAGTATATCTAATTTAAAGAACAAATAAATCTAATGGATATTTCAGATTGTCTAAAAACCAAGGTGCTTAGGAATGTGGATAAGGTAATATAATAAAAATAGAAAATGAATAAAAAAATTATTAAAAAGGTATGATTAAAAGAATATATCAACTTAAAAATATAAAAGAATCGTATTTTTAAGATTATACGTTCCAGATTTGCCTGTTGGCTTTATCTGGGGGGGTGTATTAGATTAATAAACCTAAAAAATAATGTAGAAAAATTCTCTCCCTTACAACAATTCCATAAAAAGCCTCACCGCTCTATTCTAGAATTCTAAGAATAATAATAATAACTTAAATTCTATAATCATAATTTTTCCCTATATATTGTGTGATAGTATAACATGCCCTACAAGTCAACCACCTAAATTAATTAACCGCCTAAAATATTTTAAACTACTACCTACCTTTTTTAAATATTAATTATTTAATTAATTTAAAATGTTTTATTTTATAAAAGAATTTAGGATAAATCTGATATTAAATGCTTTTAATAATTATAATAGGTTAAATATTAAAAAGGTATTTAATATCTATAGAATTTTATTTAAAATATTACACAATAAACTTAAAGGATTACAATAACATATTAATATAATAAAAAAACGTTATAAATTAATTAATTTAGAGGAATAAATAATAGTTTAGTGTATATTTGAGTTAAATACTTAGATATTTCTTTTCTGGTTGTTTCATATTGAAAAAATAACAAATATATTACTTTTTAAATGCGGTGAAATATATATTGAAATTAATTAGGCCTTAAATTTTATATGGCACCACCTAACCTTATAAATATGTATAAATTATTAAATTAATTATTAAAGGATTTTATATAAATAACCTAAGGTTTTTTATACGTAATTTTAATTTATAACGGATATAATTACGAAATATGGTATTACAATTAAAAATATATTTAATTTTAATAAGATGGGTTTTATAATAGATATTATTATTATTAAAATGGTAGTTATAAGTTCCAAAAGAAAACTTAGGCCTTATCAAACAGAATTTAGCAATTAAAAATAGGCTATAACATTTATAGCAATTAATTTATAAGATTAAGTGATATTTCTATTTGTAATAATTATAAACAAAATATACCTAATATTGTAATATTGTTATAATATTTTCTTTAACAATTAAATAATTAAGTTTTTTATTAATAATTGAATAACAAATGAAATTGGTTTAAAATAAATTACATATTTTAATAAATATATAAAATTACATATTATAGGTACCAAATACTTTTTAATTATTAATAATTATAAAAATTATATATCAATTAAATTTTAAAATTATTACTAAAATAACAATATTATAACCCTATATATGCCTACGCACTTATCCCACAGGTTTTAATTTCTTAATATATATATTTTTTTATTTTTAAAATATTCATATAATTTGGTAATTAAAAATCTAATATATTATAATATTACATATATTAATAAAAAAGAATTTTTCCTGGCGTTTTACCAGGTATTTTAAACCTTTTTTACTAAAAATAACATTATATCTACATTTGAAATTACTAAATTAATACCATTAAATACTAATAAAATAATTTCAACATTAAATATTATTAAAATTACTTATACACCATCGTTAGATCTAAATCCTAAAGGATTATTAAACCTATTTTAGGTATTATAAACACCTTAAAATATTAATAAGGCTATTTGTTAGATTATTTTTATTAAAAATTAAATTATTAATTATCAATTTAACTCATTAATATAAATTATTAATATTATAAATAAATTAAATAAAACTATATATAAATTATTACATAAAGTAATATTATTAAAAAAAGAAATAACTAATCTATAAAAGGTAAATCACATATTTTTTAAACACTAACAGGCTAAAAATAAATATTTATAATATAAAAAACCTCTTATTCAAACTGAGAGAAAGGTTATACAAATTAAAAAGGAAGGTATAGATCCTAAAGTTCCCAAAGAGGCTACTAAAAGGAATCCCCCAAAACAACAACACCAAACTCCTCAACGCTATAAAATTTACAATATTATTAACTATAATACAAAAATATATAAATTAATTAAAATAACATCTAAAAATAATAACTAATTAAATATTTAATTAATTTTAATTATTTTTATTAAATTATTTATAATTAAATTAAAAAAAATTTAAATTTTAAACAATTAATTAATTTAGGCAGTTAATTTATGAGGCACATTAATTAAAACTTCCAAGACGTGTATCTATATGCGGGACGACTGCGGGTACAGTGGTAATGATGAATAGGTTTGTAGAAATATGTGGTTTATTACCACAAGTACACTTGACATCCATGGATGAGGGTATCAGTGTATCTCTAACCTTAGCTGATTGTATTTCCCCACGTGCGTTCTAATATGTACAGAGCCCGACCAAAATTACCAAAATACCGGCAAACAAACTATTTAAATATCTAACAAATGTATGCATTTAGAAAAAGTGATACAAAAGCGTGGTATAATCATTACAATCCAGGCTGATGGTTCCTGCTAGACTTGGTATCCTTGTCTAGTAACAAGCCCCGAGCGGATCCAAGAAGATGATTTCCCGAACACGACGCGTTAAGTCGCCGATAGAGACCTAGGTCAAGCGTAGCATACGTCACAGAGACAACCATCGCCCACTAGCACAGGGTAATCTTAGTGCTGCCTGGTATCTCTACACTATCAAGTTTCGAGGTTCGATGTCTCGTATCGTGTAATTAGAGTTCATAGTAGCCTACTCTTCTTTCAAGACATCCGAGAGCTAAGGACTAGCTGGGTATAAATCTAGCTGGATATAAACCTAGGTTAGCTGGATGTTGAAATCAGTGGGATCTAGCCTTATGCTAGACTTCGTCACGTGGTTCCATCTTACAATATTCTAACCTATGTACATAGTGTAATTAGAACCAATGGAGGCCGGTGGCCTATCGTACTGGCGGAGTGTATATAAGTAGGTACCTAGGGTAGGTACCGAGCTCAAGGCACCTTTCTACCTCTTCCGCTTGCTGGTTTAGCATAGCGGCTTAATTTAGGCTTAGATAGGTACTGGCCCGTGCGCGTAGTTCCCCCAAGAAATCACCTTTAGCTTACCCAGATCGTTGGGGTCGCAAAGGCTTATTCATCCTTTCTAATTAATCTATATACAATCCGTAGTTACAAGCTTCATACACTTTTTATGTGGTCATAATTCGTCGATACCGTCTTTCGCAATAACTATGTACACTATCGCAAGGCTGTAGATCAGCCCGCTTTGTAGCCTTGGCCCCATAATCATATCGTATCATATGATAATTAGCCACGGATCAAGTCAAGTTAATCATGTCTCGTCCTCCGAATCCAGACCCATCTGTGGCCACAGAAATACCAAGGCGCGAGCGCGATGGACCTCAGCCTGGATTAACACGCGCCGCCACTCTACCCGTCGAATTTCACTCTCAACGAACCGCTCGTTCCCACCTCGCCCCCGAGGATGCTTTCAACGCCACACGACCCTCGCGACGGCAATCGGGCTTCGAGTCCAACGGAATTAGCGAGAGCCGCCCCGAGTCGCGGTCGCGGAAGATGAGCTCTAAGCTCGGTAGTAGGAGTAGGAGTAGACGGCGGAGACGTACTTGGAAGAAACTACTATGGGTTAAACAGTCTTGTATGGAATTGCCCTTCGGCTAACGAAACCGCTATCCACGTCGCGCCGCTGTTAACAGCTATATTCAGACCCAGATAATTATACGGACCAGGCCACGTTCCTAGAAAACCTACAGCGGAACCCGCGTCTCCAGCCCTATGAATTCTGGCCCCTCGTTGCCGACTCGACCGTTATCCTTCAGCAGGTTTGCTCCGTCATCATATTCGTCGTATGCTTTGTCGGAATCTTTCAAGAGCGCGTATCACCCGTTGCCGTCGTAGGCTGGGGTAGTTTTGCGACGTTTGTAGGGTGGTTGTTATGGGATTTCTGGGTAGGGCAAGAAGATGAGGATGAGGTACTACAACGGCGCCGCAGCAATCGCAGTCGCTCGATACGAGAGCCGAGCAGGAGGGGCCGTTCCGTTGCCGCAGGAGTTAACCCGTCCGCCGCCAGTTCGGTGACGAATTTGGCGGCAACAGAAAGGTATCCTTACGGGAATCCAATCACTATGCGACAATCTCATTCCACTTCGGCCATTTCCCTTCATTCTAGCATATCGCAAGCAAGTAACGTTGGCCGAAGGTCTTCCGAGTCCATCGATACGCCGAGCCATCGTCCCTCATCTCCTTTCCGTAACGGAAGGGCAAACCTTCGTCTCAGTACAGTTAAATCCGCCGTCCTCATTTATTTCACCCTTTTGGGTCTATCTCCCATTTTGAAGTCCCTTACCCGTTCTACGTCATCTGACAGTATTTGGGCCATGTCTTTTTGGCTATTGGCGATTAACATATTTTTCTACGATTACTCGTCGGGGCCTGTGAAATTCCCGGCCTCGCTTTCAACCAACGCAGCACTAATGGCGTCTACGGTGCTTGCTTCTCGTTTGCCCTCTACGGGACAAGTTTTTAGCCTCACATTATTCAGCATTGAGGTATTTGGCTTATTTCCCGTCTTCAGGCGCTATGCCAGACACCGGAGCTGGAAATATCACGTTACACTATCCATCCTGCTTGTTATTGGTGCAGGGGGCGGAGTCGGGCTGATAGTAGGCGAAGAAAAGGATGTTGTATGGCCTTGGAGGAGCGGGCTCTTAGGCGTATTGGTAACAGCTATTATTGCTGTGATTGCTATGGGCGGGTGTAGTTGGTGGCTTATAGGACTCCAGAAGTATAAAAATGCTATCAACGGACCTTGGGACCAAGCTAGACCTATCATCATTAGTCGGCGTCTTTGGGATGATGAATAGAGTGCCTACGTAGAAATGAACGAACTTGATGATTGAATTGCCAGAAGCCTAACTTCCCAAGTCACCGTGGACTTGGGGCACTGAGACATCTCGAGTACCACCGCAGGTAAACCATAAATGTAATCAACTAATTCATTGTTCAACTACGCAATTATCTAAGAACCACCTGTGGGACGCCATATTAGGCCCGAAAATAAATATCGTGAACCGAAGTAAATAGTATTAATCCATGAGAGCTTTGCTTCTCTCCTCATCCCTTAAACATCTCATTCGGACATGACGACTTTGCAATAATTCATCATATTCATCAATCCTTATTTCCCGCTGTTGCTAGCCGTCTGCCAATTTTTTCCCCGGTCCTCCAGCCGCCCGGTCATCTGCCTTTCACATGACATGCCCATAGCGACTTGCTCGCTTGGCTGTCTGTCGAGCACAAATTGAACGAACGTGGACAATGGGGCTTGAGTTGAATTGTCCCCGCCAACTTGTTCGGTACTGCGGCGCCAGAGAAGCTACCGTATGTGCTGGTGCTGTGAATGTTCATGAGAATTCATGAGAAACAACATACGATGTAGGGCGAGTATTTTGGAATATTGCTTACCTGTTCTTCTCCATGATTGCTAATTGTTCAAGGTCAGACCTTACTATCAAGTGATATTTATTGCGGAAATATTTCGGAAGTCCGGAAAAGTCATATGGCAGTAGTTAGGCCAATGTGTCTAATGCTGGTCTTATGTTGACGAGATTTAATACGGAATTTCTCGTCGAAAAGGTTGGGGACCTCTCCTTTTATCGCCATAAGAGAGACTCGGGCCCATTGGGTCCGAAAGCAGCAGCGATTCGTAAACAAGTACAAGAACAATATACAAACTGACCCTTTTCATAGAGTCCTAGGTACCTTCATACTCAGGCTTCGTATCCCTTCCCGGCGTTCCCTCAGGGGCTCCTTTCCTTGCCACGTAATGCAGCTTAAGTTCTCTTCTACTAGCCTGGATGAAGGGGCCTGACGCATGAGTGAAGCCATACTCTTCTAGAGTTACTGGTACTGGATGTGTTTGTGTAAGGCGAGCTTGGTGACCTAGGATCAATCCAGCGTAACCGGTCTGCTTAAAACACCCCTAAAAAGTGTCGAGCATCAGAAAGTGTACACTCGAGATATCAGAAGGGAAGGTAGATTAATGGCTACGTTAGTTTTCAGTAGTATCCAGAAAGTTAAAGATTGGATATTACGAAAAACTCTACTAATGCGAAAAATCTCTTGTAACTGAAGCATTCAAGTATTAAAGCGAGATTCAGGGCAGACTCCTGTCGGTCTGCTCATAGTATCAACGGTAGAGCTTCTCACGAATCGATGATCGTAGTGCTTCGTACCCTCTTGATGCTTCAATTGGACGCCCTGCGATGTTATTTAAAGAAGTTTCGTAAATAACGTCTATCCTGTCTATTGTGAGCCTACTTCTAGATCGCCATACGACGGGAAAGTCGTCAACATAGATCAAGAGAAATCAAATTTCCAGCATAGGAAATATAATTACTTGAAAACTACTTCATCTGCAATTACTAGATAGTCGCTATCCGGTGCTCATCATCGCGTCCGTATCAACCGGGCTTCGAGCCCTGATTAAGTACAATAAGTAGGAAAATAAATAGTCCATCGCTAGAAACATGCCTGCTCTGGCACGCCGCATTGAACCTTCTTGCTCCTATGGCATGCCGACTACAAATTTACAGATTCGTTTCGTCTTTTCTTAGAATCCAGCTGGGCACTGTGATACTTACGGACGTGAACGCGAAGATTGTCTCATCGGCTATAGCCTACAGACTTTGTCGCAGGACTCTCATTTGTGAATAGGAATCTCGTGAGTAGAGATGTGCTTATTAATATATGCTCTGGCATTCTCCCTTTCTCCCGTGGGTTTGTAGTCGCAATGGGGACACTTCTGGCTTTCATCTGACGGCACTGATGACGCTGGACTTGGCGATTACTCGGTGCTTGAAGACGGAATCGCCGAATCTAGAGATGTGGGGTTGTTAAGGGGTATAACCTGTAGAGGTGTATCTCCCCCTCCGAAAACAAAGGTGCTGATAATTGGCGGCATGTCCATTGATGTCATAGGAGATGGCATGTCCTCTAAAGCTAATGGATTACCAAGGTTCATATTATTTGCGCCGCCAGCGTCGTGGCAAGTTGTACTTCCCCATTCTGGAAATTTCAAAGAAGGCTCTAGGTGATTCGTCTGGATGAATAGTGAGCAACCTCGTGATTCTCGAACCCCTGGTTGACTCCGAGGCACCGGGGGCATAGACATATGAATGGATGACATATTATGGAGCGGCGTCATCATATAAGGGTCCCACGTATTATAATGCTCCGCCTAGTTTCTAACGGCTGGGATTTCAGGGGTATCGAGAATTCCCTCGAGAGGTTCAGTTTGTTGGCAACCGGCCGTAGGTAGACATCGATATGAGTCGTTGCTTGAAATTACCGCTGAAGGCCCACTAGAAGAGCTCGTAGGCGATATCTCCGTAACGCGAGTTTCGGCTGAACTAACTGAAGACGGTTCTGAAGGTATATTAGACGTAGGCGAGTAATTGGGGCGTAGATGAGATGAATTGTGAGCTTTGTCGTGATTTAATTGATCTAGCATTGGACCTTCACGGCCTAAAGCCACATCCCCGCCGCAAAGTTCAGTTAACGAAATACCGTATAGTTCTTGAGGTACCGAAGTGCCGTTGATTTCTGGTGGAAGTCGAGTTTCTTTGGGCGATAATCTCCTTTTCTCCAGTTCAAACTGGGTTTCGGGGAGGTTGGTAGTAGTCTCGTCAGGTGCATATCGGCGCCACCAGCTTGACATGGCATTCTCATCACCGGTCTCTATTTCCTGATCGTATTCTTCGCGGTGTCTCAAGGTAAACCTCGAGGCTGGATGTGCGGCGACCATATTCTTGAAAGTATCCACTGTAGCTTTTAGTTTATTTTTGAACTTCTGTCTCATCCTTGGCTGATTCCACGAACACTTGTTGCTAGATGTTGTTTGGCATTTTTCGGCGAAATTATACTTGGACGATGACAGTTAGAGTAGTACCGTTATAAATGTAGGTATGCCAATGTGCTGGGATTGTATCTCCCGGTGAACAAGAACGAGCGATATGGGAAACGGGGATATTAGGTATAAAAGGGGAGATTTAGGAAACAACAATATAACATACTTCGGGGCATCGATAAATTCCTTGAGGGAAGTATTTACACGAGCTGGGATGAGATAACATGTCTCTAGCATTACCGAAGCTGCGTTGCGGGCAATTTTCCATAGGACAGCGGCAGCCCTCGAACGACTCGTCGTGGTCTTCGACGAGATAGAAACTGGCGGCTCTATTCCAAAAGCGAGCTTTGTAGCACTCGTCTATCACACTATTTTGCCATCTACACAAGTAAATTAGCTTAATAATCTTGTGGGTTCATGTGATACTAACAAGCAACGTTTGTCTACATCGGTAGGACTAGTAGACTCCTCTGAGGAAGCAGGTGACAACACATAGTTATCCTCTTTAAGCTGCTTGTAACTGTTTTCCCTTATGTACAGTAGCCTCATGCACGGTAGTTGCCCAGCCAGCGAAGACTGGGGTATCGAAAGGGTATTTCAGGGAACCGTCGACGCATCATCGCTTGTGCCAGGCGTTCTTCGTCCCATCGGTGGCATTCGACCTAGAAGATAACTGGACTGTCAACGTGCATTAATCGCTCCCGCGATCGTGATAGATAGCTCAAGTGTAAAAAAGGCAAATAATTCTGCTAAATGTTTTTAGGTGAGGGACTGATGTCGGCTGCCTAGGCGCATGAGGTTCATTGCAACCCATTTCTAGGGACGGCGTCCCCCATTGGTAGCCATAAACCTAAGTTGATAGGGCATTCTACGATACCCTTAGACTGTGAGAATGCTCGACCTGGATAATATGACTAAGGCCAACTGATTACTTTCGGTAAAAAGCCTGGGGGTGATAACGAAGGTGTCCTTGTGACCCGCTTGCCTTGTCAGGGCATATGACAATCCTGTGCAGCTAATGATGGGGAGCCTAATGGTAGACGTCAGCAGGGATTCCGGTCTTAGGGAATGCAAAGGAGATGGGAATCAACCATCGAAAAGGTATGCCTCGCCAAAAGTACGATGGGTAGGCCGTAAGAACGAATCAAGAGACAGAGTATGGCCATACGGGGCAAGATATACCTATACTGCCACGAACCCACTGTTCACAAGATCAGATCGAACAGGACTTTGGGGGCCTTGGGGGCCTGGGGGGCTGTAGTATGATTTACTATATATAACTAGGTAAAGCTGATGAAATTTTAGTTTCTGGATGTCGATTGTAGGTATGATACTAATTCAGGAGCGTAGGCAGCATCTAGGTTCGTACAGAGGTCGGTTAACTGCGGGGGCAGAAGTCATACCAGCGCCGCGCCCTCTAGAATAGAAGATCCTAGCGAGCTTGATCGGATGCTATCAGCTTGGTATATTAATGGGATTAGCCAAGAAACTCCAATAATAGAAGATAATATGTTGGTAAACAGCTAAGCATTACTGTTGCATATCTATATTGCCCAAGTACAATATAAACAGCCATTAGCCAGTTTCGTCTTGAGAAGTTCTTACTAGGACTTTTACTTCAGATGTCTTACATATCTTAAAGTAGGTTGGCCTAAGTTAGGCAGGCGCCGGGATATCTTCAATTCCAGATGAGGGGCGATATTATTATGCTTGTAACACTAAATAAATGTAGGCGGCCCTCAAGAGGGGGATTAATATACCTAGGTTGAGAGTTGAGCTCGGTTCGATACCCAAAATATATCCCCTCTTTCGTCATACTAATCATAATAGACTTGGGAATCTTGGCTACCTATGTAGTACCTTGTGACATCTATTTCCTATAGGGCCGTTTCATCTGCAACTACCTAGGTAACGTTGACCAGCCCTAACATGTACCGATATACTTTGGACGAGGCTCTCGGGAATAGATATAGTAAACATCATGAGTAACATTGTAACACATATCCCCATACTCCAACCAAGAAGCGAAGAAAATATTGAACGAGTATCCCAATCGAATCGAGTATTTATATGATTAGATATGTTTACCTACCTAGGTAACTCATAATTTTTATTCTTTGTTATAATAACCATTGACGGCCTACGAATCTATACCATGACGCCTAGCAAACTGAACATTAAAGCATAAGGCCCACTCGACTAACACGGTATAAACACTAAATTATATAATATAAAGCAGGATAGAAGAGAAAAGATTCCATAGTAGAAACAATAAATTTGGCTTGGGCTTAGCTTTACTCAAGTCGTCTCAGCAACGTTGAATAATACTAGTCGATAATCGCCTATTCCCCTTGGTGTTAAGTTCAATACTTGTGGTTTTATGGTTGACTAGATTATGAAGGGTCGTAAAAGGGTTCGCCAAGAAGCATAGGAACAATTCAATTGCCCTGTAAAGAGCGAGAACTACGTGGCTATATATAGCCTAGGTTAATAAGTTCCCTTTCATGAATGCTTCGTATATAGGTAGGTACTTATAGCTCTTTCTATCGCCATAGAGCTTAGCAATGGTATTTAATAAATTACCTAGTCGCAATATGAATTGACTACCTAGCTGAATACCTAGAGAGTTAATTTCTCGCTAATCAACAGTAAAGGAAATAAGTTAGCTCCATTTATCATCTTGACTTAAACGTCTAGGTATAGTACGTCGTCCTGGTGAGCTTTTATCTTCACAATACGGACTGGCTATGAAGCCTATACCTAGGTGTGAAATCGATACATTTGGCGATTAACTTCTTATTATCATGTATATTTGGGGATGGGAGTAATGCAACAAACACTCCTAGCTCATAAACTCTTCATATTATCTTATATCTAGTACCGACCGATTGGTAGCATAGGGATTTTGTTCCCCTTCTAATGATTATATGGAGTTTTTAGGGCGTCTCTACATTCTTTCCTTATACACTGGGCTCAAAAGTCTATCGAGGTCCTGAATAATTGGATGTTGATGTGTTGATATTTGAATATAAACTCTTACTAAGATTGCGGCAAGCACACGACTTATTACATACGAACGTTACGATTATAAAGCCTACATATAGCATATACCTAGGTACCTATATATGATGCCACTCAGAACTGTGAACCCCTAACGCGGCTCAGCGGAGTCATAGTTGAGAGCAACAGGTGTACCGAAGTTTGGGGACCTGTCTGAATTGCTGCCCAAAACTTGGATCATGGTGTAACAACTATCATCGCAGGCTTTGTTGCTATTGGAGGTAGCGTGGTAAGCATTCCAAGTCTGTGATCCGCCGGGACTGCGGAAGAAACTGTTATGACCGGTACCGTAATAGCCATTGACACCACCTTTGAAAACACATCCAGAGGGCTTTTCCAACGCAGAGGCAGAAGTCGGATCAGTTTCACCATCCCACTCGAGTGTCGCAAGGCAATAGTCAGGCGTCCAACGGTAGTTCGCTGAGTACACAATGTACGTCTTTCCTGTCTCCTGGATATATAGGGCTGCAGGCCCCTTGTTGACAGGTGTACCGCTGCGCTCCCATGATTCAGTCGGTTGCGAGATGACCGATATGCTTCCTTTTAGCGATGCGTTGTCATCTCCTAGTTTTTGCAAGCATAACGACTGGTATCGTACCCCGTGGAAGCACGAGTAGACCAAGTATTTTCCCCATTTAGTGAAACGTACGACGGTTCCATCGATAGACCATTCGTTGGTGAGCTTCCCGGCGTCAGTAAAATCATCCCAGGGCGTAGGTCCGCCTATCGATGAGTTAGCAATTACCTAACCTAGTAGGGTGCTTATACTATTCTTCGGCGCAGAGCAGGGATTTTATCTTCACACTGGGGCCCTTATATTAGATGTCCCCCTTTAATGAGACTAAACTGCCCAGGGACCAGGGTTTATGTAAAGAACTCGATATACTTTCCCGTTAGAACGTGTAAGTTCTGCCCGTCTAGATTTTTCTCGTTTCCTGCCGTAAAGTAGATATACCACACTCCGTTTAGATAATGGGTCTCAGGGGCCCAGACATTACAGCAACGGCCCACTTCCGTCAAACCATAGACAACCTTAGGCGTAGCTGTTTTAAGGCCGTCGATTGTCGTAGCTCGTAAAACTTGCACATTTTCCCACGATGTCGACAAGAGGTAGTAATAGCCGCCAGAATAGGAGATTTGCGGGTCACTACCATCCGGCCGGTGTATTGGGTTGGTAAAAGCTATGGCTGGCCTGACCAAGAGACAGGATGCAGCGCCGAGCAAGGCCGTGATAATCTTTCCTGCGGTAAATAACATATTAATATATTCTATATATCTAGGTAGCTTTCTTCTTCTTCTTCTTCTTCTTCTTCTTCTTCCTCTTCTTCTTCCTTTTTTTAAAATCTTTTTTTAATTTTCTTTTATACGCTGGCTCATATACAACTCGAATTAAGACCCGGCCGGATTGGCGAGACTGATAAAAGCCGTCCTTTTAGAATAACATGGCCTTCTTATACAAACTTACCTACCTCTCCGTATAACTCCCTACGTTATGTGTTCTACTATGTTTTTCTGCCTTGAGTGCGTTGTGCTTCCATTACCAATGATGCCACCAAGAGAAGGGGGGGAGTTAGTGGCTATCCTATTAGCGCGCACGTACTATATAAGTTGTTCCGTCCTACGAGCATGAAGCGAGACCCATAGTATCCAGGAAGTCGCTCAAAATGGGTTGACTGCCCGTTTTGAATAGAGGTGAGCGGGGTTGGAAGGACCCTAGAATTACGACTATATTTCTGCTTCTCTAACTTTTTAAAGGTGCCTAAGAAGCATAAGATACACGTAATTGTATGAACTTGGCTAAATAGAACGGGAAACCGGGAACAGAGGGACTTGGGTTGGTTATAACGGTACCCTAATAGATTTTCCACCTCCAGGCTATATTTCTGAGGTGTTACTAAGAGACTTCGTCAGGAACCGCTACCAAAATGACCTACCCCTTTCAAATCGTTAACTACTGTTCAATCAAAGGCTAACATCGACATCGGCATGGGATAGCACGGTTCAGGATGTGTAGGTAGTCTTCTAATTTTATTGTTTACCTATCTACCTACGTATACTATGTAGGTCTCATGACATATTCGAATCACAATTAATACCGGCCCACCCCTAATTGCACGAGACGGTCAAGATAGGGATTTAATTTATTACCCTATATTATACTATGTGTATTGTATCTAGTGGGATAAATGGACTGGTAGAACTCATTTTGGTATTCATCGTGCTACTGGAGGTCCCTAAGAGAAAGACTTGGATTTGCTTACAGCAAGTAGGTACCCAACTCGCCATCATTGGAAAACACTCGACTCATCCACTGTAGATATTTCTTCGGGAATCCCGAATAGGTCCTAAGACGTTAGCTACCCAAATAAATCGGATCTTGGCGAAACAAGATTACGCAGCATAGGAAAAATATGCACCCATTCCAACATTCGTAAGTACGGAGTTGATGGCTTCTTGAAACTAGTGAATGGTGTGCCGGTGTATGTCAACCCAGCGCGCTCCGATTGGCCTTTTCTACCTGCACACCTGCTGATCGTCATCCCGGCGAAGTCACCAAATCGATTTCGTGCATGGCGTTTCATCCCGTTCGACATAACTCAATATTTGGTCTGAGTGGAGATGATGTTCGGTTACATGAAGCTTGACGAAAATGATATTGAAAGCTGGGGGATGAGACACGCCATCTCCCAGGTCACATCATATGCATTGGTAAAGATTTGACTATTAGTACCATAGTCATGGGGATAAGCACCATATATGACACGTGCTAGAAGCAGAAAATATTAATAGTTCCAGTGGCGTCTGCGCTTAGAAGAGGAATAGATTAGCTTAAGAATGGCGCTGTCTAAACTTCAGTGTAAAGTACTATATCGCAGAACCTCTATGCTCTATAACTGCCCAACAAGCAGGTAAGTGATTCACCTGCAAGTATCTCCGTTGAGAAGAGAAGGAAACCTGAAATTCTGATGGTCCGAAGTTCCCGGCCGCTTCTAAGCATCTCGAATACGACTTGCTGTTTACCAATATGGCTCTCGAGATAGACTGGCTCGGTTTCCCATTACTAGCTAGATCCCCCTTCATGATCGACCACCTATTTTAGGTATCTGTTGATATTATTTGACGCTGTGCTTGAACATGGGGAGATCGGGTCTGTGACTGCGGATCTGGAGCCTTGTTGAGGTGAATGTCCTACCTGACTCGCAATACGAGACACTGCTTTTCAATTTGAGTGTCTCTAGTGGCGTACTCGCAGACTCATTAATACGAAGGATGCCGACCTGCATCCAGTGACATTAAGTGTTCACTTCTATGCACCAATGATCATCTATCTCCCATTAAACATAAAACAAAAGGAATATCTAAGGTGGCCGTAACTAGGTCTTGTGATTCTTATTAGTGGCGTATCTGCTTCGCCCTTTGGTATTGACGTTAGAGATGGCTGTATTAGATGGTTATGAAGGGCTTGGGATACCGGGAGGGATATAGGTACTTGGATCGCGCCATCAGGACGCATGAAATAATTACTTTGATACTACAATATATGAATATCTAGAACCTTAAATCGGCGTATAATAGGTAACCAGGAAACATTAAGGACCCATGAAGGACTCACTATCCTGTATATCGGCGTGCTAGGTAATGCGTGCTTCGCGGTAATCTTGCAACACAAGAAGGCGACCACAAGGGAGGCTTCATAAGCCATCCTCGGCTGACAGCTACATAGGTGAACGATACCCACAATGGTGACGACCGACGTTAAGTGGCGCTCCGTACGCCACATTATGAGTTGCAGTAGTTGACGACAACTAGTTTAGGCCTGGGGAGGCACCTATCACGTTACAAACTGGTTGGCCGAACGATCGATATTATGCTTACATTTCATAGAAATGGAGCGACCTTAGTCTGATATATTTACTATAGCTATTTGAACATTGGTTATGGATACAAGTCAAATAGAACACATGTTGATGACAGCAAGACAATATACTATATCATGATATCATCCGTAAGATCGCGAATACCTACCTAGACTAGGTAAGTCCACTCCGGGCACCACGACTCGAGATCTCTCTACTGGGTGACTCTAGATAGGATGGCTAAGAGCAGCTTAGGAAAAGTCTATTTTTGCGGACAATACACATTCTGTGTATAACCAACAATGTAAGAAAGGATGCATGTGTGCTACTGAATCGAATGTGTATCACTCCGCCTTGTTCATGTAATAAAGTATAAAGTTGATGAGAAAAAACTTTTCGCCAAAAATAGGTCTATGATTACCTCGTGGGTATCGATATCTCGTTGAAATTGGAACTGGGAAATTTGATGTTTGCGACACGTGCAAGACGGGCAGGAGTCGGGAACGCTTAGAAACGTGTGATGGCTACAGTCAGCGAGAAAAATTAAACCAGGCAAGTATCGATTTAATGATGATACGCTATCGCTGGTGCATTACTGCGTTATAATACAATGCTGTAGAATGGACGCATGACGTGGAGGGTTGAATACGGCTCTTATGTCCGAAACAATGAGGGGCTACTCAATATCCCTGACTTCGCTCTTTATTGAACGTAGATTCTGCTGGACATTTAGTAATTAGGCGTATGGTAAATAAGATATCACATTCTCAGTTATGAGATTCTATCACGGGTTAAAGCTGGAACGTTATCTTATAAGAGCCTTAGAAGAGCTAAGAAGAGCTAAGAAGAGCTACTAAGAGCTACGAAGTAAATCGTTTCGATAAGCTGCGGCTCTAGATTAATCTTCGTATGTAGATAGGAGGTATATATATATATATTCAAATCGAATCATAATCCACGTTGCTGACGAAATAGGAAGCTTCCCCCCTCTCATATTCGCGGGCATCTGTGGGTCGGTTTGCATCGATTCGAGGTGGAGACTTTAGATCTTCAACTGTTCGGAACCTTGCCGAAGCCATAAGCAGCCAAACCGTTCCGATGGATGGGTATTAAAAAAAATAAAAATAAAAAATAAAAAAAACACAATGAGGCTCAATTATCTGGTTAGGATGGATTTGTCCGTGGCTCATGCGGTATGCCAGTCCAATTGACCCAGGGCCGTGGTTGGAAACACGGATACAAGGCGCGTATTCTTGTCTTCGGTAATAATGAAATCAGCGAAGGACTAAATAACGCACGCATATTCTTACTCGTTAAGATGGGAAACTCGAATAGGACTATCAAAGCATTTTTCTTCTCTTTTCTTTCTTTCTTTCTTTCTTTCTTTCTTTCTTTATTTCCGACCATCTCTATGTAGGTAGTTACTACGTACTACGTCGTATGTATGTAATTCCCGCTCGTGCAACAATTATATGAATCCAGCTATTATTAACCCACTGCGTGATGGTAGAAAAGTAGGCCTCGACCCGCGTCCTTTCCAAACGAGGTTTAGAGCTGAAGATGGCGAGTAGCTGAAAGCATCATAAAAGGAGATCAGAGTGTCAATCTCACTACATAGTAGACTTGTAACTTGATCAATATGGTATTGTCAGCAACCTCTTATACATATCATATAACCAGAGGAAGTGGTGAGGGGGCAGTACCAAACCCGGGGATTGACCGGCCCTGTCAGCTTAATGAGCGCAGCCGTTACAAGTTTGCGCGGATCTTGGCTGAATACCTGGTGGTCCTATTTGGTCTCTTTTAGAAACGCTTTGGTTCTCTTGTCGACGTGTAGACATATCTCTATAATTCATTCAAGTAGGTAAGTAGGTAACTAGGCATGGTATTCTTTTAATGCTTCTGGACTTACAAGCTCCCAACCGGTATAAGACCCATGCGTCTATATGTTTAGTAGGGGGGGTTTAGGACGATACACAGCAAAGCGAGACTTACGAGTCCTTCCTCGGTTAATAGCCCGAATTCGGAAAGCGGCCGGTTCGGGGAAATAACGCGTGGCACTATTTCACGGTAACACCATCGAACACCATTGCTGTCGGGCTTGGCTTGATTAAACCGTACTGAACCTATAAGAGTTCTCCTACATCAGAAATACAAAGATAACTACTGTAATTCCTATCGCATGATGTGGCTCGTGAAAATCAACGTACCCCTGACTTGCGAGTATCGGTTAAGTTAAGCGGGTCAGTCGTCGCCGTCGGAGCCGAGGCTTCGTATATGATTAGGTCCCCAGAATTCCTCTTTGCAAGTATACGAAGTAGCCCTTTTCTAATCGTTGAAACTCTAAGAAACATCATGGCTAATACCTAATTTACCCGATTGACGCGCTATAGCTGCCTGGCTAATGGACTGAGCATTGCATCGCAACGTAACTTTTAATAGACGAATAAGCCGAGGAGCAGATTGAGGTCCAGAAGGGGTCCAAATGGAGCAGACGGAGTCTAGACAGTGGAGTCCAGACCTTATGTACATAGCAGATATATCTAACCTTCGCGACATATCTGATTTGGAGTTCATGCTAGGCATTATACACGGCGTACTATTTATTATATCATGTTATTCTCCTTAGCATATTGATACCTTCTAGAATGATATTGTGGGCTGTGGCAAATGTTTTGTTGATTGTGGCTGAATGTAGGACGAGACATGCATGTATGTTAAATGAGTATAAGATGTTGAGTGGTGAGAAGAAGTAAGGTTCAAAACGCCTCGTATCAAATATTGAGAAACTTATCTCAGTGGGACTCAGATTAGGAGGACGGTTTTGCTCTATATCTTTTTCGCCATTGCATTTTTTAGCCAATTAGATCCCTAATTTATTATTCCCATGTAAAAACCATCTGCTAATCTGAGGTAAGAATGTGATTATTTGTATAAGAATTTTTTATAATATATTAAATAAATATTTAAATTTTTAATATATTTATAATATATTTAAACTAGTTTTTTTGGATTGATCGCTTTGCGATTAGTTAACCTTTTAAAATTAATTAATTTCTATTAAATTGGGGTAATATAATTATATAATTAAAGTTACCCTACAAAAACCCTATTAATTTTTATAAAACCAACTCTTCTAAGTTTCTATAAATTTTTTAAATATAAATAAGCCTTTAAGAGTTATTTTTTTACCTAATCAATTTAAATTCATTATAGTCCTTCAAGAATTATTTTTATAAAGCTTGTATATAATAATATATAATTTTAATTTTTTATTAAATATAACTTCTTTATACGCATTATTATTGGTAAATAGTCACCTTTATTAGTTTTTTTATACAATTATTTTAATATTTTCCTTAAAATTTAGTTACCTTATATCTTCTTTCTTATATAATTTTTAATTATTATGGGTTAATTAAAGTATAAAGTATATTTTAAAAAAGTTATTAAAGTTTATATTTAATATATAAATCTTTAAAATATAATTTTTATTTAATTAAATTAAACTCTTTAAATATTATTTTTTATATAATTTCTTATAATATTTTATAATTTTCTTATTTTTTATTAAATTTATTTATTTATTTTATTTTTGAAATATTACTTACTATTACCAATAATTATTTCTATTTATTTTTTATTTAATCATTTTAATATTTATTTTATTTAAGATATAATTAGTTATAGGGTAGCTAAAATGTAGGACAGAACATATACTATAGGAGCTATTAAAGTTCCTATTTAATATATAAATTTTCAAAAATTAATTCTTATTTAATCAGATCAAGTTCTACAAAATCATCACTCTCTCTTATAACTCTTATAATAATTTATGAATTTATTCTTTTATTAAATATATTATCTATTTTATCCTTTAAACATTAACTACCATTATTAACAATGATTTCTATTAATCTTTTATTTAATTACCTTAATAATTTCTTTAGGATATAGTTTTTTATAAGGTAGCTAAAATGTAAGATAAGGTATTTCCTACCAGAACTATTAAAGCTCCTATTTTAAATATTATAATTCTTATTAAATAATATTAATCCTAAATTAAAACTTTTATTTAACTAGTTTTTTTGTACTGATTGCTTCACAACCAGTTTGACTTTCAGGACTAATTAATCTCATTTTATAATTATTAATTTAATACTTAATAATAAACCCTATTAACCTCCATAAAACCAACCTTTCTAAAGTTTCCATAAGCTTTTCTGGATATAAATAAGTCCTTAAAAATTATTTTCTTATTTGATTAAATTAAATTCTTTAAAGTTCTTTAAGAATCATTTTTTTATAGCTTTTTATGATAATATATAATTTTTTTATCTTTAATTAAATATATTATCTTAAATATTAATTATTATTATAAATAATTATTTTTATTAACCTTTTATTTAATTATTTAATTATTTTTTAAGAGATAATTTATTATGGGGTAATTAAAATATAGGGCATATTTGTAGGACCTATTAGAGCTTTTTTTTAATTATAATTTCTATTTAATATAGAAGTTCTTAAAAATTAATTCTTATTTAATTAAATTAAATTCTTTAATATCATCTTTTATATAGTTTCTTATAATAATATATTGAACCAGGGTAGTGTGATTATATAATAAGTCTTACCCTACAAAGACCCTATTAACCTCCATGGAGCCTACCCTTCTTAGGTTCCTACAGGTTCATATTGAACAGGAGCTCTAATAGCTCCTGCAGGATATATCCTATACTTCAATTAACCCATAGCAAGCCAAAGGCTATATAAGCTAGAAGATATAAGGCGACTATATCCTAAGGAAAAGAATAGGCTAATTAAATAAAGAAATTAATATAAATAATTATTTATTAATAATAATATATTTTAAAAGGATATTTTTAAAAAAGAAATTAAAATTATATATTTTTATATAAAAATTTTATAAAAAAATTGATTTATAAAACCTAATGAATTTCTAATAATTAAATAAGAAAGACAACTTTTGAGGGCCTATTTATATCCAAAAGAGCTGTGGAGCCTTGGAGGGTCTAGTTCTATGGAGGAGATAGGATCTCTACAGGGTAGTATCTATGACCTAATCGCTCTACACCGGTTCAATATGGATATAAATAGGCTTCCAGGAATTATTTTCCTATTTAATTAAATTAAATTTATAAAGATTATTATATTTTCTTTATAAATTTTATAATAATTTATAAATTTATTTTTTTATTAAATATATTATTTATCCAACTTTATACATACTATCATTAGTAAGTAATTACCTTTATTAAATTTCTTACTTAATTATTTTAATATCTTTTAACTCTTATAACCTCTGGCTTATTATGGGTTAGTTGAAGTACAGGGCATATCCTGCAGGAGCTATTAAAGCTCCTGTTCAATATAACCTTTTTATCTTTAGTTAAATATATCATCTTAAACATTAATTACCATTATTAAAAATCATTTTTATTAACTTTTTATTTTATTACTTTAATATCGAATTAAGGTAATATAATTATATAATATAAAATACTTTATAAAGTCCTATTAACCTTTATAGAACCAACCCTTTTAAAGTTTCCATAAGTTTTTTTTAAATATAAATAAACTTTCAAAGATTACTTTCTTACTTAATTAAATCATATTCTCTATTATAAAAATTAAGTTCTTTAAGTATCATTTGTTATAAAATATCTTATAACAATATATGATTCTTTTATATTTAATAATTATTAAAATTTTTATTTAATATATTAACTTTTAAAAATTAATTTTTTAAACATTAATTTATTTAATTTTTCATATAATTTCTTACAATAATTTATAACTTTTCTCTCTTATTAAATATATTATTCATTTTATTCTTTAAACATTAATAATTACCCTTATTTATTAACATTTTATTTAATTACTTTAATACCTACTCTTTTTAGGATATAGTTAGTTATGGAATTATTGAAATATAGGGTATATTTTATAAAAACTATTAAAGTATGAACCCTAAATTAGAGTTTTTGTTTAATATATAGGCTTTTAAGAATTATTTTCTTTGGTTAATTAGGTTAAGTTTTTGAATATTAACTTATTTAGTTTTTTTATAGCTTTTTACAATAGTTTATAACTTTATTTCTAGTTGAATATATTATTTTTTTTATTTTTTAAACACCAACTACTATTACAAGTAAATACTTCTATTAAACTTTTATTTAATTATTTTATTATTTTTTAAGATATAATTACCTTTTATTTAGTTATTAGGTAGATTTCTTGTTTAATTAGAGTTTTTGTTTAATTAAAGTCTTTGTTTAATTAAAGCTTTTGTTTAATAGTATTAACCTTAAATTAAAATTTATGTTTAATATAATAGGCCTTTAAGAGTTGTATTCTTATTTAATTGGATTAAGTTTTTTAAAAATTACATTTTATATAACTTCTTATGATAATATATGATTTTTTTTATTTTTAATTGAATATATTATTTTAAATATTATTTATTATTATTAATAATTATTCTTAATAATCTTTCCATTTGATTATTTTAATATCTTCTTTAAGATATAATTACTTTACATTTTTTATTTTATTTATATTTGTTGATTTATTAGGGGGTAGTTGAAGTGTAGGGTACCTCCTGCAAGAGCAATTAAAATTATTTTGTAAAACCTTATTAGTTTTTATATAATAAACCTTTCTAAAATCTTCATAAATTTTTTTAAATATAAATAAACCTTTAAAAATTAATTCTTATCTAATTAGGTTAAGATTTTTAAATATTATTTTTCATATAATTTTTCATTATAATTTATAATTCTTTTCATTTATTAAATATATTATTTATTTTATTTTTTAATTATTAATAATTACCTTTATTAATTAATGTTTTATTTAATTATTTTAATATTTATCTTTAGGATATAATTATTTTTTATTTTTTATTTTATTTATATATTTTAATTTATTGTAGGTTAATTAAAATGTAAAATATATCTTACAAAAATTATTAAAATTCCTTTTTAATTAAAGTTCCTATTTAATATATAAACCCTTAAATATTAATTTTTCTTTAATTAAATTAAACTTTTAAATATTAATTTAATTAATTTTTTTAATAATTCTTTATGATAATTTATAATTTCTTTTTCTTATTAAATATATTATTAATTCTTTTTTTTAAATATTAGCTACTATTATCAACAATTACTTCTATTAATCTTTTATTTAATTACCTTAATACCTACCTTCTTTAAAATATAATTACTTTATATTTAATTATTAAAACTTCTATTCAATACCTTAATTAAATAATTTATAAGGAAATTATATTGATATAAACTCTTATTCAATTAAAAAAACTATATATCATAAAAAAGCCACAAATGCGTGCATGAAGTACATCAAAATTCAAAATCACTTTAATTTATTATATTAATTCAAAAATCATTTAAAAATATTAATAATTAATATCATTTAAAATTTAATTAAATTTGTAATTTTTTAAAATAATCTATAAATATTTTTAATTAGAAGTGCTTGTATAACAATAAAAAACATCCGAAATTACGGGACATTTTTTTGAGAGTTAATTGGTCAGTTAGGATTATAGCGCAATTAATGAAATAAAAAAGATATAAATTAATAAATTATATTTAATCTATTAACTTTTATAATTAAAATTATAAATTTAATTTTTAAATATTTTTTAAAAATAAAATTAATTTTAAAAATTTTAATTTTAATTTTTTTTAAAAAATCTTTATTAAATTTTATAAATTAATATAAATATTTTTTAAATTAATTATTTTTAAATTTTCAATTCTAATTATAAAAATGTTATTTATTTCAATTATTTTTTATTTAAATATCTTTTTTATTTAATTTTAATTCTTCTTATATTATTTAATTTTAAATTAAAATATTATTATAATATTATTATTATAAAATTAATATATTATTATAATTTCATTTTTATTAATTATATTGTTAATAATTTATATAATTTTTTCAAAATTTCTATTTAAAATTTCTTATAATTCCACCATTATTTTAATTATAATTTTATATTAAAAATAAATTAATATTATAATAATAGAAATTTAAGATTTAATAATTCCTTTAATAATTATAATTTAAAATCATTTTTATAATTTTCCAATATTATTTATTAATTTTAATCTTTTATTTATTATTTTTTTAATTAATTCCTTTATTTTATTTAATTTAAAAATATTATTTTATAATTATTATAATATTAATATATATCTTTTATATATTTATTATCTTTTTAATTTCTACCTTTATTTCCATTATTAAATTATTAATTTTAAATTCAATCATTTTTATTAATTTATTAATTAATATTATAATAACATTTATTTTATTTTATTTAAAATTTTTTATTAACTTCTTTTTCTTTATAATGGTGGTTTTTGAGGCGGGCTTGAGCAGGCTACGGACCTATCCATCCACCATCTATATATCACCCCTTTTATCTCTTTCTAATAACACCACCATTACACATATAATATAATACCTTTCTAATATTTATTATAATATTATTTATTTATTTATTATTTATTACTACCCCGATTTACCTAGAATATATTATAGGTATCTAATCCATCTTTTGGTATTTGTTCCGGGTAAGAACTGTGTTCCAGAAAAAATCTACCTGCTACTTATCTGAATAAATTATGTTACTATAATTTTGACTTTATTTTATATTTTTATTAAAATTTACCTTTTAATAAAAATAATTAAATTTAAATATAAAAAAATATTTTATGTATTATAATGCCTGAATTTTATGAAATAATATGGTAATAACTTAGGTATAGAGTAATAATAAAATTTAAAATAGTTTTATTATTTTTTTTTAATAAATAATAAAAATATTATTATATTATAAAAAAATTATTTTAAAGGAAAGTTAAAATATATATAATTTATATAAAATATAAATATATATGAATAACTTTATATTTCTATAAAAAACCATTATTTATTCTTATTTTTATAATTTTTTTTTTAATATTACAATATTATATTTATTTTTCAAAATGGTTTAAAATAATGTTATTAATTTATAACCTTTCTTAATTAATTTTAATTTTTTTTATATATTTTATTTATATTTTATAATATTATAATATAATATTATTATATTTATTATATTTATAATTTAATATTACCTTAAAAAATTTATTTTACTTTTATATATATATTATATTAAATAAAAAAAAATTTATATATTTATAAATATTCTATTATTTCCTTAATTTTGTTTTATTATTAACCTTCTTTAAATATTTTAATCTTTTTATTAAAAATTATTATAATATTTTAAATTTAATATAATATTTTAATATTATATTATATTAAAATTATAATTTTGATATGGCTGTATATTATAAAAATGATTTGCTTATTAAAAATAAAGAATTATATAAAAAATGTGGTTATGCCTTTCTAGCACAATTCTGGGAATTAATTGTTGAAGCTTTATTATAGTTTTTTTAAGGTTTTTAAGTTCTTAAAAAGTTTATTAAAGGATTATTAATAATATTTAATAATTATTTTTATTATATTTAATCTTTTACTTATTAGATCTATAATTTTTATATATTCCAACAATTTTAGAAAAATTATTTATTTTAATATTATTAATATTATAATTATTTTATAATATAATCCTATTTTGTATCTATTCTATTAATAATTATTAATTATAATATAGGATTTATGGGGAAATTAATTTTAAAAGGAGGCATATATGTATTACCTTATCCCTGGCAATCCATATTATCCTTATATGCTGTTGTTGCGGCGATCTTTATTATAATATTAAATTTTTAATAAATTGAATTATATGGTTTTTTATAAAGGTTTTATAAAAAGATAATCAAAAACCAAAAAGTCCTCTCCTAAATTAAATATTACTTTTATTAGATATTTTATATAAAGGGAAGCCTTAATTATAAATTAATCTATTAATTTTGTTTAAAAGGGTATGTAAGATGGACTCATATGACTTCATTATATGGTTCTAAGATTCTTCCTCTAAGAAAATCTAATATTTATACAAAAAAAATCTTAACTTTCTAATACAAATCTTTTCGTAATTCAATATCATCCTGGACCAACTTATTTTATTAATGCGGTCTCTTTAAGAGGTATAAGAAAAAAAATATCAAATAGGATTTAATCCTATTACATTTGCTAGATGATCTGTTATACGCGATAGCTCGCCCCCAAAGTAACTCCCAAATATAGTGAATAGGTATTAAATCCCCATAATTCATCCATGGCTCCATACCGGAAAAAAAAAGAAAAAAAGAAAAGACCTGGAGATGCGGATGCATAACCGGTGCCGAACTAGATTCATACGATATTTTTCAATAGCTGAAAGGGCGCAAAGATAATCTATATATCCATATATATGTTCGCAGATTTCCAATTTCGTGGGTTTACGGGTTCGCGCGCCACCGGCTCTACCCGCGTCCTGCGATATCATTCCAGACACCGGCGGCCATGCGTCGTTAAAGAACATAGTACCACGTATTTAGTACTAGGCGGGGGGGAGAGAAGAAATTACCTGTCTATCCCTTTAACAATAGTCTCGAAGCTTGAAACCCCATTCGGGCGAGTGACACTCGGCGTTCGCATCGGTTCCGACTCTTCTTACCCACATTGCACATTGATAGGTACTTACATCAACACGTTAGCATATTAGTGAGTGCATGGGGCAATATTTCAGGTTAATTGATAGACAAGGTCGTAATCCTCAGAAGAAAAGGGAGTTCTTAACCATTAGCCAATAAGAAATCAAATCATCAATTTCAGCTTTTGCTTACAGCACCATAGCGAAGGATTTAGGCTCTAGACGACTACTAAAGAAAATACCAAAGAAAATAAAATGGAAAATGAAATGGAATAGAATAAAAAACAGTGCGACACTCCTTAGTAACACGAGAACCCTCGTTCATTACCTTCCATATTATGAAAGTACCAGATTGCTAAAATTGGAAAACATAACAGGTAATACCGTGCCGTCCAGATCATGCACATACAAACCTCCGAGTTCGTGTGCCTTGGAGGATGAAAGTAAGCATATGTCGTATGTGATCTAAGATACGGTACTTAGACACAGTTGCAATTAACTTGAGCCAACTTATAAGGTGAACCCCGAAAGGGAGGGAAATTTTACGGGATGCGTATCCAATACCTCTCGTTTAAAATTCCCAAAATTAGGCAAGGCTCTGTCCGATCTCTTCTATCACATCATCAATTCAGTTTTCCTGTACCGTGTTTAGGGGGGAGGGGGCAAAATCCTAGTTTAAGACGCCGGGCCAGTGGTTTACCTGGGTACCTCTTTACTTACCCCTCGAGACAAGGAAAAAAAAAATAGAAAAAAAGCAAAAGCAAAAGCAAAAGCAAAAATTGGCAACTCATCCAGAGCGTCTCTCCTTGGTGTAACGTATGAAGCCCGTGTATGCCTTACTGCGGTACAACGGGTTTCCGAAGTAGGTAATATGGAAAAGATACGACGGATACATCTTTTAGTCCCCTACCTAGCTACCTATCTACCTACCTAGATAGATTAGTCCCTAGGGACGTTAGATTCTGGATTCATCGTTGCGGGGTTTTACTCAGCCAAAGAAAGCCAGTAACATGGCTGGCGGGCGCTGGTTCCCGCGCCACGATGCCTTACAGCACCTTCTGTATGGCTTCTATATGTACTTGACTTAGGTAGGTAGGTACCTAGATATATCAATGTTATAACTACTAATGTATAGTGCTTTACTTACCTAAGGTGATGTATGCGCGCCTATCTACTGGATAGGAATCTAGGTACCTATGTTGGGTTTGATATCGTGCACGGTACAGCAACTAAACTCCAACGACGGGGTGCAACCTAGCCTGCTGAGGTTCAAGGAATGCCCCTGCAGAGACGGCATACGCAAGCATTTATTGGGGACCAAACGATCGAACCAAGGAAGCACCTTCCGCCGATAATCAGTTGATAAGTCACAGGGTCGATGGATGTATCCAGAAGATGGATGCTATCCTATTTGTTATTCTATTATCATTACTCCTATTCCCTAGTGTCCCGATCTTACGAACCCCCGATAGTCTATGTGTTGCTGATGAGGCTCTTCCGGCAAGCCAATCCTACCGTAGATCAAGATTAATACACGCCATATATACATCCCATGGGCTATACCTAGTTTCATGTGAGCATCTAGAAGAGAGCTGGTAGCTTGCATTGGCACCATTTTGCTTTTCCAGATGCCACGCAGTCTGCGGTGACGCCAGTGGAGCATCTGCATTGCCAGGTATACTTGCAGACATCCGATAGATACTCGATACTGGGGCAGAGCCAAACAGATTGTACATAGTCTGACGGTATGTTCTTAATTCCCCCCTTCGTACGATTCTAACGCGACTACCTAGCCTATTTATTGTACGGGACTGATACTTCGGTGTTAGGGGTTTGCCCCTTTAATACCCGACAATCCTCAAAAAGCTCATCTATACAGGTAACCTATACTAACCTATAGGTACGTAGTGCACAACCCCCAAAGATTAACTTGCACCGAATCTATCGAAGCTACCCAAGATGCCGACCAATTAAAAATAGATCACGGTTCGCCGCCACGATTTGAGGCATCTTGATTCCTATCTACCCTAGGGAGATGGAACGGACTAGATCAACTCTATTCCCGTGCCTGATGCTACTACGTAGGTGGCATTTTAAATCCCATTTTAAACTCCCAAGGAAGTGTAACTTCATAGCTTTTTATTGCGTTGTCTGTGCGTACCCAACCTCATATACTTGATATAAGGTAACTTGACGTTAAAACTAACCAACGTAGAAGAGCTGAAAGAATCAAGTAAATTGCCTACGTTGAACACCGCCATCTCTGCCAGCATGCCAAGGCAATGGGTAAAACCCGAGCTGAGCGAATTGCCCGGGATTTACACGGCGAAGACTTTTTTAGATACATACCTATGCTGTAAGGAATGATAGACGTACGTAGTATACACTTAATGTATACATACCTCCTAGGTAGGTGGGCACCTACATGGGCAGACATCATAAGAGACGAAAGGTAGGCAAAGGAAAGCAAAACGCTGTGCATTTATCAAGATCTACCAAGAACTGTAAGTATTACGCGCCTTGGAACATGACGATAATATTTTTGACAAAATTACGATGCAAGTAATGATTAGCAGAGAACAGAATGTCTAATACCTACAATCCCGAAAATATTCCCCTTTCCTAATTTTCCCAAGCTCTGCTTTAGTATGGTTCAGCAGGGGGGTTAACGAGATTTAGAGCCTTGATCAAGCCTTGGCCATCCATGCCCATGCCCATGCCCATGCCCATGCCGGAGTAATGAACAAAGGAATACACGCGAACTGAGCCCAGTACGCTGCCACGCATCTTGACGGGACCCAATCGCGGACATACGCCGAGCGATCAGAGTCCTTGTCAAATGTAACCAAGTACAAGGATAGACAAGGATTGCGGGCGGGCTACGACCCCTGCCAGTCATCAGAACCCCAATTCCAACCCATAATCTCATCACCGGTCAAACTGGAGGAGCTGAGATTTTTCAGGTCTTTCTTATTGTTCAGCTACATTTCCCGTAAGCATAAGTTTCTTCCTATTTACCTAGTTAAGAAGGTACAGGGGTAGAATGAGATAATTAATCAAGATTAGGTTCTTTTTATATATATAACTAGGTACCTACCCAGGTACGGTACCTATATGTAAACCTTCGTTGGATTTGATAGTAACACTACCCCGTGAATATAATTTATTTATTTGCCTAGGTACTTACACAGACTCAATCGAGAAATAAAGATGGGCGTCTTGGAGATGATTAAAAAAAATTAAAAAATAAAAAAAATACCATTTATCTTCTACTATGTACATACCTGCGTGTCTACCTACATACCGCGGCGCCGCTACAGAACAAAGGGTGTTGCCGTGGGATGCACTTTTAATAGAGAATCAATAAATGAATCATATTATATGTAGCAATGGCAGCCCAGGCATTCTAAAAGCATCCCGGGATCTTGGGTGCATGGGGCTTCTAGGGTGTGTGGATGACGGGTGCTAAGTCAAAATCTAACAGGGTTCTGGCCTCTTTTCGCTACTTTTGCTACATGCAACTTTTTTACAACTTACACGCACGGCTTAGCTCGCCTGACAGTGTTTCCCCCTTGAACTTGATAATTCGATACGTAGTATCCTACATAATACGCCTATAAACTTACTTTGGGTTAGTTAAAGAGACACCCTAGAGCAGGTGTATTTTCAGAGACAGTGCACATTCTTTTGCTTTGCATGTCTTTCTTACTATTGCAAATTGCTCCAACTAGGTCATCTTCTCTCTGCTTTCCCCCTCCCCACCCCCCCTTGTTGGTGTGTAATGTGCAATGTGTAATGCGTAGTGCGTAGTGCGTAGTGCGTAGAGTGATAAGTGTGATACCTCGATTTACTTACTTCCTTCTAACTAGAGGAACTAAAGGGGCCCCCTCCATGTTCTTTTGTATCGAGAGATCCTGGTTCAAGATCCTAGAAATTCCGGCACTGATATTTTGCATATGCATTCGTCCCGTACTCCGCCTTCGTTGTATTGTCAAGTAGGCATTATTGATCCTTTGACCCACGTGCTAGGTAGTGTTTTCTACTACCCAGTGCCGCCCCCCAGATCTGGCAAGCCACCAACCATCGCGGGCCAAACCCAAAGCTCCATCGTGTAGATTTTTCAACATGCAAAACGGCTGGCCATGCCTGAATAAGTATACCAGGCTATAGAATAAACTACCACGTATAATGTATGCAAGAAGGTACCGAAGTAGTATCAACGCTTTCTGAAGGCCTGATCTCAGCAACTAATGCTCTTGGTAAAACAATCCCGGGGAGAGCTTAAAACCTTACGGAGTACATGTCTACCTTCTTCTACTCATGTATGTAGGTATGTACATATGTAATCTAACGCCACGCTCCTATCCAGGCCAACAATTTTTTTTCCTTTCCCTACTTCACCCCTTTACAGCTTTACACTTACAAGCTACATATATGCACGTCCGGCAACGCTTCAGCCCATCGAAACTAGCTTGGGGGTTGATTAGGTCGAACTAGCCCTTGTCCTTACCTATGAATTTCCTAACTTACTACAGCGAGATCCCTTCCCACTAGAAATGAATAAACAATCGAGCAGTACAATCAAATGCTCCATGTAAATCCTTATGAGTGTTAAGCAGAAATTTAAGTATTTCCATCAGGCCAGCCGCCAAAAAAACAAAGTCGATAAAAGGCCACTCCCCAACGGTCTAGCTGGCCAAGTACGCCTACGTCTCCCAGCAAGGATTTGATCAGTCATCCAATAGAGTATATAATTTCATGGGCGCCTCCCGGCAGCCATTCTTATGATCGACGTCTCCACCCCTAGCTTACAATAAGTGCGTACTTTGCCTATCAAGGGAGCCTTCTACTGCTACTACGGTTCGTCCAAGAACTCAAGACATTAACCTCTACGATACCTTTAGAGACGGCCTCAACCGACCTGGTCTGGGGATTCTGCTCCCCAAGCCATAACTACTAGCACTACTGCCTCTTTACTTAATACTACTATAATCGCGGGAACTCAGGACCTGATCGATCAGCTATCTATTCGCAACTCGCAAACACGGTGCAGCAAGGACACGAACTAGCCAAGCATTCAATGTCGAATTAGGACCCGTGGCTTCTCTTAAGGACGAGTATATAACTAACCTGAATGTCACTTAGAAGAGCCCTATTGCGATAAGATTTACTAGTTCCTACTTAGGTTTGTAAATTTTCGTCGCTAGGCAGAAGAAGAAAGCTCTATCTACTTGTTTACTCTTTACTCTGGGAAGAGGAGGCGTTGTAGACAGGAGAGCGCTCTCTTCTACCCTCCGTACTCGCCCTTTCCTCGAAAGAAGAATAATGGAAGCCGCCGCAACGAGCTTTACTTCACGTAGACCAGCAGCTCATACGCTTCCCCAATTTCATCTACCACTTCCGACACCTCCAATAGATAATCAAGTGCCCAGTATGAGTCGAGCTACTTTTATTTCTAGTAGTCATTCACCATTTGCCATGTTGCCTTTACTCCTTCACCTCAAGGCTCCTTTCCTTTTCCTATTTTCCTCTACCCAAATCGGCGATATGGCAGCGCCAATACCCCAACTTCCAATACCCAGTATTCATGAAAACAGCCCTCTAACTTACATCACAGGGGTGGCTGGCATTGATAGTCTAAGTCCGATCTCTCCAGGCGCCAGTAACCACAGTTCTCAGTATTCCCAAGCAGGGCTGTCGCTCGGTAGTCCACAAAGACACTGGGCTACGACTGGTGCTCAGTCTTATACGCACAGTCCAATGAGCCACGGAGGACAGCCTCCGTTCATGCAGCACAATTACAACCGCACGATCTACTCTCCTAATTCTACTTATCGAGGCTCCCAATCCCCGGGGTCAGTTGACATACTAGCAACTTCTACGTACGAAAGCGGATCTTCCCCTTACCAACTTTCGATCCCCGGGAATAATCTAGGTCACCCCAGCATACTATCATCCACTCCGAATCAAACTCCTCTGCCAATTATGAATAGTCACTCTCAAGGGTCGCAACCTACAGCGCCCTCGACGTCTTCGGGGTCTTCAGATGCTTATTCACGGCCGGCAACAGCCTCTGGGTACTATTCGGGGCCTTCTCCGTCGACTACCTCGCATGCTTCTTACCCTTCTTTTACCTCTGCACATACTTCTCCACCACAATCATCTTCGATAACGACCGGAAGCTTACCGAGAAGCACTTCGACACTTAGCCCGCATCAACAGCATTCTCCAATGCAAGCACCGCCTTACAGGCCTCTCCCCCCTTATACACTTCCTCCCACGATGGGAGGCGGATCAACAGTGGGAGGGCCGATTATGTCGAATATGGCAAATCCTGGGGGCCAGATGACTATTATGAATGGAATCGGACAAATGACACATGGATACCATCCAACCGGCCACTTAGTCGGACAACATATCTATCCCAGTAGCCATCCTATTTCACAGGATCGCCCCTTTAAATGTGATGAGTGTCCACAATCGTTCAACCGGAATCACGATCTCAAGAGGCACAAGCGGATTCATCTGGCTATTAAACCATTTCCCTGTACCTTTTGCGAGAAAAGCTTTTCCAGAAAGGATGCGTTAAAGGTAAGTTATTGTTAAATAGAAGAGTCAAAACTATACCTATATATATATATATATATATCGCTAATGAATATGCCTCAATAGCGCCATAGACTCGTAAAAGGGTGCGGAACTGGGAAAACTCCACCTAACGACGGAAACAGTGGCTCACCACGGGAGGAAGTTAGGCGCGATCCAGATGGGCGTTCAGGATCTGAATATAGCTTGAAGCAAGAGCCGTTGTAAGAATTAGGTGTTGTTGTTTTTTGGTTTGGTTTTTTTTTGGGGGGGGGGGGGGGGGGGGGGTTGGAAAAACACACCGTTTCGTTCGGTAATTTTTTATTTATAAAAAAAAACCCGGGCAAAAATTAACGATATAGTTAAAAAGCCCAAAAAACACACAAA
>MU623572.1:0-36285 GCA_025201765.1 Daldinia sp. FL1419 | reverse complement strand
AATTTAATTTAGTTAATTTTAATATTTTTAACCTTTAAATATTTTTAACTTTAAATATTATTATATAAAATTAATTATAAATAAAAAATAAAAATTATAAATTAATATTAATAATATTAAAAGATTGGTTTTACAATTTATTTATAATTATAATAAAATAAATCAAAATTAAGAATTATTGTTGAAATTATGGAAATAGTTAATTATTATTATTTTAGATTAATTTTATTTTAAGAATTATATAAATTTTTTTATTAAACTTTCCCCTAATTATTTATATTTTAATATTATATTTTCTAAATTAAATAACCATTAATTAAATGTTATTATAAAGATCTTTATTAAAATTTAAATTATGTAATAATATAATTAAAATACCAATTTTTAATTGTAATTTGATTAAAAGTATTTCCATTAATTATAGGGATTATATTATTTCTATTAATGGTTAATAGAAATTTTCATTATTTATTATAATATAATTATTAATGGATTAGTATATCTTAAATCTTCCAAAAATCTTTTAAAATAGGTTATTATTAATTGTATTAATCAAGATATTATATGTAAATAGAATGTATCAAGTAGAAAAGGTTGTGAAAATTTAATTAATTATATTTAATAATATTTGAAAATATATGTGATCATATAGTTACTAATTATTTTTAAATATTTTTATTAAATTAAATAATGGAATTATTCTGTCCTGCCTAGAATTGTAAAAGATTTTACAGAACTATTTGGTAAATTTAATATTATTTGTATTTATTTATGTAACCTTTATGTTTATAATGAAAATTAATTATTAAAATTAAATTTATATAAATAAATTTTATAAATAAATATTAACAATTTACAAATATAATCCTTTCTGAATTATAAGTAAAATTTATATAAAATTCCTTTTAAAAAAAATAAAGATACCACTAAATAACAAATTATCTTTCCATATATTGTACAATATTTTGTAAATAATTTTAAAAGTGTATTTATATTGTATGGTTATTTTGTTCTAAATAATTAATAATGTTTGTTGGAAGAGCTTAGTAACCATTAATTCCTATTAAATGGAATAGATTAAATTAATATTAAGTTTAATTGGAATATTGAATTGTAAATGAACTATTCTCCCTCCAAATAATAAAAAAATTACTATTCCCAATGAAGCTACATATAAAACTATTTTACCTTCTAAACAATAATAATAGTAAAATGTTAAATATAAAAAGATCTTTCCAATTCCAATAATATTTTAAAGGTAAGAATATGTATTGTAAAAATTATTTTATATTATTTTTATAATTATTTTAAATATAAGGCATTAATATTCATTAAATTTAAATAATATTTAATTTTATAAAATTACTTCCTATTCTTTATTATAATTTAACTTATTATTTAAAAACTAATTTTTTTCTCCCTTTTCCTAATTATAAATAAAATTAAAGAAACCAATCTCCAACCAATTTCAATTCTTTATAATAACCTATTTAATCAAATAAAGTCCATAATTAAAATAAATTATTTCAATAAAAATTAATAAATTAGGATAATTTATTACCACCTTTAATAAATTATTACAAAATTATTCTTTATATTTAATTCATATATTCAAAAATAATTAATAATTATTATTATTAATAATATAAACAAACATAATCCTTAACTATCTACCAAAAACAAACATATTCATTTCTTCAAAAAAATATTCCCAATATTCTTCATCTTTTAATAAATTTTATACTTTACAAATTTATTAGAAAATATCATATTAAATGCCCTTATAAGTAAATAAATCTAATTAATTAATAATTTTTAAAACTATTATAAATAATATTTATAAATAAAATCTCTTTTTAACTTTTAAATAAATAAAATAAATATAACCAATTTTTTCTTTTATTTTATATATATATTTAATTTATTTTTCCTTAAAAAACCACCAAAAACTATTAAAAAAGTTTTAATATAAAATATACCACTTATTTTAATTATTTTTATTATAATTAAATCACACAATCAATATTAAATAACTTTATTCAACCATTTATACTAATAATTCTACATTTTCATTCACATTATAAATTAATTCATCTTTATTAAAAAAATAAATAATTAAAGATTAAATATTAAATTCAATATTATAAACAAAATATTTAAATATTTAATTTATAATTTTAAAAAACCTAATAAATCAATTATATAAATATTCATTAATTTCATTACAATTTTAAACCTATTAATTAAAATTAATCTATATTTTCTCCATCTATAAATCTGCAATAATTCTATTATTATTTTTATAAATATATTTATAAATATATTTAATAACTTTAATTGAAATATATATTTCTATATTAATATGGATTTAATATTTTTAATTTAGATAAAAGTTATATAAAATTACTTAATTATTATTAAATATTTATAATTCTAAATTATTATTAAAAATTTTAATTGCAAACCTTTACCTATAAATTAAATAATTATTGGGGTTTATTATTATTTTGGTATAGAACAACTTTAGAAAGCCTTTAAAACAAATATTCTTAATTATATATAAAAAATTTAACCTATTTTACCCATAAGGTCCATATATTATATTTAAAAATATTACCTTTTATAAGATACCATCTGGATTAATATTTAATTTAGGCACTTCTATATAAATTATTTTATTAATATATATTAATTATAAATAAAAGTTGTAATTGGTGTCTATTAAAAAAATTAAATAATATATATATAATAAATTTTATTTTTAATATTCAATAATTTATATTAACCTTATACATACCCTAAAATATGATTGTAATTTTATATCCTTTAAAAATATTATACGTTTTTAATTAAAGATTCTTACACCAATATTAGACCAATTGCTTACAATCTATCCCAAAAGAAATTTATTTTTAATTTTTAATTAATTTAGATTTATTATAAAAATAATAAATAATGTTAGACAATCAAATTTATAAATAATAATTATTAAATCTTAATAATAATAAAATATAAATCTTTCCAAACCCATAAACGTTATTGGTAAATAAATGATGCACCTAATCAATAACATATTAATATCTTTAATTAATATTATATTATTAAAGCCACTCCTAAAAACCTTACAAAAATCATTTTATTTATATTATAATTAATTAAAAAGATTTTATTCCATTATAATCCAAATGTTAATTAAATATTATTAAAAAAATTATTCAAAAATAAAAGATATTAATTCCCACCAATAACAATTATAAAAATAAAACCGAAAATATTACTATAACGTTAAATTTATTCTTTTACAGCTATATTCACTAATAAATATTATTAAATTCCACTTAATCCCTCTATACAATTATATTAAAAAATAAAAAAAAGACATATAAAATAAATAAACAACCAGGATTCTTATATAGGAATATATAAAAAAGCCTAAAATATCTCGTTCAACCAAAATAATTTCCTTCCACCACTATCTTATATTGGATATATCCAAAATAATTCCAATAACATCATCTATCGTTGAAAGATTCTCTTATTTCCAATTAATACCTTTTTTAATAATAAAATCCAAATTTAACTTTAAAATTATTTTAATTTAAACTTAATTAATCCTGTTTTCTTTTAATTGGTGTATAATATCTTATAATTATTCCTAAGTAATAACATATTTTTCTACGTAAGGATTTTTCCTATAGATCTTTTTAAATAGTTATACCAAGATATCCGTGTTTAAATCATTATTGTTTGTTACCATTTAATATTAAGAAACCATTTACAAATCGTAAAAATATAATTGGGTATATCGTAATTTTTTGTTCAACACCATATCTATCGGGTTAATTTAATAATATAAAACTCCTTATATTTAAAAGTAGCTTAATCTTATACTACTATTAAAATAGTTGATAGATTTATAATATATAAAAATAAAAATGAATATTAAATTGTAATGTTAAATATTTTTTTAAATAATTTAATTTTAGGATTAATTCTAATAAGTAACAATTATAAAAACTTAGGTAATTTATAAATTTTTATTAAATTAATATTTTTATTCTTATAGTATAAATTATAAATTCCAATTTTCCCTATTTTATTTTCTAATTATTTATTCAATTAATATAATGTATCACATACATTACACTGTTCATTCATGGCCCTATTATCATAAATTTTAATTATTAAAAAACCATTTTCTGGTAATCAAGATAAATATTATATAAAAAATTTTAATTCCTACTGATCGTGGTTTTCATATAAGTGATCAACTATAAATACCACTAGCCTTTTAAAAGTGCAACCTCATCTAGCAAGAAGTCTCAACTACTATTATTCAGGAGTTTTATATAGTTGAACAAATATGAAAAATTTAAAATAATCTTCTAATATTATTAGCCTTTTAAGAAAATAACCTTATCTAACAAAAACTAATATCTTAATTTAAATTCTTTTTAGAGTGTTTATTACATTTAAATTAAATTCTCCTAACAATTAACGCTATTTTAAAATATAACATAATTAACATATCTTATAAAAAAAACTAATATTAAAATTTATATATAATTTAAAAAAATTTTAAACCTTTTTACATTTAATATACATTTTTATAAAAATAAAAATATCCATTAAGAAATAATAACTTTTAAAAAAGAAAATTAATAATAAAACTTCTTTTAAAAAATAATTTTAACATTTATAAATTAATATCCATATATTTACATATCCATACATTTATTATAAAAAATAAAAAAAATATTAATAATTTATTTATCCTTATTTTTCTTTTCCTACCATATTTGTTTCAGAAGAGTTAAGAATAAAGATCACTTCCAATTTACCATTATTAAAATTGTTTATAAAGTTATATTAAATAAGAAATCCAATTCTTTACTTATTTTTATTAATTTTTTATTTTTTGGAATAGGATACTAACAATTAAAACTTTTATTTAATAATAAAGTTGGAAAAAGGTGAACTAATGTTGGAACCTTTTATAAAACCTTTATTACCATTATTTATTAAATTATTTTTAAAACAATTTTATTTAATCTTAAATAGAATAAATAATTTATAATTAATATTAATTTAATTTATAAATTTATATTTTTAATAGTTAAAAGTATTTTATAATTTAATTATTAATTTTTGGGGAGGGGTGATACTATCTAACAAAAAAAACATAATTATAACTTTATTTTTTTTAAATTTACAATATTAAAAAGAATTACAAATTAATAATAATAAATTAAAATTTATATAAGAAATTAAATAATTTTAATTATTATTATTTATATTTTGAAAAATTTATTTAATTGGTGTTATTATTTAAGAAAATATATTTAGAAGAAGTTTATATAATTTAGGAATTATATTATATAAATATAATTCAAAGGTTTTGGAAGCAGTAAGATCTTGAACGGAATAATATTTATATTATAAATTCCTTTTTTTAAACGTAAGACTTTCACAATTGAAATAAATAGGATTATCTGTTAAAACCCTAAAAAATTTATAAGATTTTATTTGTACATAGACCTGATATTTCCTATTAGGCTTTGATAGGAAGTTCACGTAAGATAGAATCATGTTTCTAAGACTATGGGTATATTAAAAAAACATTTTGAAAATATGAATAAAAATAATATATTAAAAATATAAAGATTAATTTTAATATTAAAAATTTAAAACTTTTTAATTAATATTAATTAAATCTTTAAAATAATTATTGGTTTTAAAAATATAATAAAAGAGATAAATAATAGGTATTTTATATTAAATTATAAAATTATATTATTTTCTATAATAATAATTTTTTTTAATAATATAATTATAAAAAATACTTAATAATTTTTATAATTATCTTATTTATATTAATTAAAAACAAAAATAAATTTATTACCCTTACCCATTCTTAACTATAAATTATTAGGATCCTTAACTTTAAAAATACAGTTTCAAATTTTTATTAATAATTAACATTAATTTTTAAAGATATAAAAAAGAAGATATTAACCATAAACTTACATAATCAACTTCTAGCGTACTCTATCAAATATTTTATACCATAAATTAAAATTAATAATAAAAATTAAACCCAAAATTAAAACAAAAATTAATAAAAATTAATAAATATTATAAATCTATATTATAAATAAATTTATAAATGATTTTTAAGGGTTTACAAAATTATCCACTAATATACTATCTCATAATATCCCATACCATAATATAAAATAAATAAATTAAACAAAATCAATAAAAACTAATAAAAATTATAAATCTATATTATAAATAAAATCATAAATAATATTTAAAAACTTACAAAATTATCCATTAATATACTATCTTACAATTTCCTATATTATAATATAAAATAAATAAATTAAATAAAATTAATAAAAATTAATAAAAATTATAAATTTATATTATAAATAAGGTTATAAATAATATTTAAGGATTTATAAAACTATCCACTAACATATTATCTTATAATTTCTTATACTATAATATAAAGTAAATAAATAATAAGAATTAATCTTAATTAATATCAAAATTAAATAAAATTAGTAAAAACTAATAAACATTATAAATCTATATTATAAATAAAGTTATAAATAACATTTAAAAATTTACAAAATTATCCATTAATATATTATCTCGCAATTTCCCATACTATAATATAAAATAAATAAATAATAAAAATCAATCCTAATTAATTTCAAAATTAAATAAAATTAATAAAAACTAATAAAAATTATAAATCTATATTATAAATAAGATTATAAATAACATTTAAAAATTTACAAAATTATCTATTAACATATTATCTCACAATTTCCTATATTATAATATAAAATAAATAAATTAAATAGAATTAATAAGAATTAATAAAAATTATAAATCTATATTATAAATAAAATTATAAATAATATTTAAAGACTTATAAAACTATCCACTAACATACTATCTCACAATTTCCCATATTATAATATAAAATAAATAAATAATAAAGATCAATCTTAATTAATTTTAAGGTTGAATAAAATTGGTAAAAATTAATAAAAATTATAAATCTATATTATAAATAAGGTTATAAATAACATTTAAAAACTTACAAAATTATCCATTAACATATTATCTCACAATTTCCTATACTATAATATAAAATAAATAAATAATAAGGATTAATCCTAATTAATATTAAAATTAAATAAAATTAATAAATATTTAATATTATAAATAATTGAATAATTTTATAAAAATACAGAAACTCTCACAACTCCCCATACTATAAAAATTAATAATTAATAATACATATTAATCTTAATTAAACAATTTTCAAAGGAATTTATTAATATAAATTCCTATTTAATAATATAATACCCAAATTTAAAAATATAAAAGATTTTATACTATAGGAAACCACAAACACATACACAAAATATATCAAAATTTAAAACCATTTTAATTTATTATATTAATTTAAAACCTATTTAAAAACATTAATAATTAATATTATTTAAAAATTAATTGAATTTGTGATTTTTTGAGATAATTTATATATGTTTCTAATTGGAAATAATTGTATAACAACAAAAAACATCTAAAATTGCGGGGGATTTCTCTGGGAACTAATTGGTCAGTCAGGATTATAGTGCAACTAATGAAATAAGAAAGACATAGATAAAAACAATTTCTGAAGAACTATTTATGATTTGAACTAATCAGGCAGGAAAGTAGCTTTTAAGGGCTTATATATATCCAAACGAGTATATGTAAACCTTATAAGGATCTATCAAAATCCTTCAAAATAACTCCTATTACGTACTCCTACTACGTATTACAACCACATACTTACACTATACTGGTTTAATAATAATTTATAAGTTTGTTCTTTTGCTGAATATACTGTTTATTCAACCTCGTACGCGCTGCCATTGGTAAGCAGTTACCCCTATTAGGTTTCCTACCTGATTACCTTAATACTCTTTTCAGGATATAGTTACCTTATATCCTCTATTTTATATAGTCTTTGGCTTGCTATGGATTACCTACAGGAGTTATTAGAGCTTTTGTTTAATATTTTTAAGAGAGGAGTTAAAATTGTATATATTTGTACAAAGATTTTATAGAAAAGATTTTTAAAGGACCATAATCTGCTTGAGTTGATTAGATAAGAAAAATAATTTTTAAAGGCCTATTTATATTTAAAAGAGCTATGGAGATTTAGATGGTTTAATATATTACACAAGTTCAATATATTATTATACAAAATTTTATAAGAAAATATAATTTTATGCTTAAGAATTTGAGCTGATTAGATAAGAAAAGCAATTTTTGAGGGCTTATTTATATTTAAAAAAGCTTGTGGAAACCTTACAAGGGTTGGTTTTATAGAGGTTAATAAGGTTTTGCAAAATAACTTCAATTACGTAATTACAATATTTTAGTTTAATAATTCTTTAAAATCAAAAAAAATTGATAAAAAATTATAAAAAATCGTAAAAAATCTTTTATAAATTTTCTAAAAATCTACAAAATTTTCTAAGCCCTTTTCAACTAATTTTCAAATTTTTCCAAATTTCTAAATTTAATATTTTATAAAAATTTATCTAAAAAATAGAACCCTAAGAAAACATAAAATTCTTCTACACATTTAAAAAGAAAATTTATGTGGGTTGTGTGTTTAACCCACTTTTCTGGGGATTTTAACCAATTAAATCCCATAGATCCCTAAATTTTAAAATGATTTTAATTTTAGAATAATTCTGTTAAACCCCCATGTCCCGCTATGGTAGTTATCCTAAGGGTGAAAGTAACTAGTTTCGATAACTATTTGAAATAGTATTGTATCCGTAATGCCAGACCTCTCGTCCTCGGTGCATCACCGGAATTAATAGGCACACAAGATTAATACCACAAAGCCAAAGTTCCGTACATTTAAAAAAAAAAAAAGAAAAAAAAAAAAAAAAAGCGAGATAAAATTTTACTCCCAAATTGCTAGAAAGTACTACCTAGGTACCTACCTAGGTGCCTGCCCCCCTTGATAAAATATTCCTGCTCCTGAAAAGCCCCACTTATCGCACGTCTCCATAAAATCAATGGGAGGATAAAAGGCATTATTCTCTGGACTCGCCCAATGGGTAGATATTTCGGAAAAATATATTCCACATCCACTGGGCCATTATAAAACTAAACCAGGTCCTATTCAAAGTACTGGCGCTCTTCATCCCTTGTCTGCACCATCGAATGTTGATTGTGCTATCGAGTTGAAGGTCTCGAAGTTATTGCCTATCTAGGAAAATAGGACCAATCAGATTCAAGCATTCCACGGACGGTAACACGAACCGGCGACGTAGCATATATCTACGTACCTACCTACGTATTTACATTCTAGATACTTACCTATCAACACAAGGGGAATATTAAAGGGAATCAGTGTTCGGTCATGGGCAAGTTAGTAGGAGTGTTTGGGGTTTAACAATTCAGGCGTCGTTTTTTTTAGGTATTTGCCCGTATAAGAGGCATGTAGCGCCCTCTCGAGAGAGAGGTTAACGGCTCAATACAGCTATCCATCCCTCACTCCATGAAAGTATTTATCACAGTTTGTAATTAGATATTTGTCGAGTCTTTTGTTGGTATCGTACTGTAATCTCCGAAAGCTCAATCACAACTACTAGGCCAGCTCGACCGCCTAACTGCGCGCGAATGGTGGAAGTCGGGGGATTGCAATGATCGTGACGCGGTTAGTTCTTTTTATGCTTCTTTTCCCTCTTTTCCTTCCCCTTCGCCGCCTCTTCCCTCTTGTTCTTTTCCTCATCCTCCTTTGCAATTCTCTTTGCTTCCCATTCCTGCTCCTGCACCATCCAGAGATAGAGGTTAGAACGACAACAAAAATAACCTATTTATGTATGAATTAAGACTCACTAGACATATAGAGCAGGGTTCAGTTTTCAGATGCTTCACGGTGTGTTCAGAGCACCAGGTCTGATGGGTTGCGCAGATACCGCTGGCTCTGCGACAATTTCCCTTGCTTCGCATAGGGCAATGATGCGTACCCGTCCTTCCTTTATTGCCCTGCAGCATATTGAAGGTTTTTGAAAGTTCTAAGGAATCTTATATAGAATAAGATGTGACCGGATAGGCAAATGGATGATGAGCTAGTCGATATCTTGTTGAATCTCCGAGCGACGGCTAATTTGCTGCTTCTTGATGTATTCGATTGCTTTCTGACGATATCCGTATTTTCTGATATTTGGATTGTAGCGTTAAGTAGAGATGGTTATTTCTCGAGTATTCGTAAGAAATGGGTTTGTCTTCGTCAACGGGAACGAGTGATTGGCGCGACGAAAATATTAAGTGCATGGGAGTTAAAATTTCTGGATAGGTAGGTACTGATCTTGGTTTAGAATCATAACATATTGAGTCGGGAGCGCTTTAAATTAGCGTTCGACAGCTAACCGTTTGATTGATCAATTCGTAGGTCTCCTTTCTAGTACTTATAAATCTACTGCGATGCCTTCGGCTGCTCTTGTGGTGGGTTACCATGGTCCACAGATAACTAACATTTATTCCCTACAATTATATATACTACCTACATGTATAGGTAGGTACCTAGGTAATTCTAAATTAGTTATTATATCGTTCTAATTTCAAGAAGATGCAGATGGTCTATACATAATAAAATTTTGAAAAAAAAAAAAAAAAAAAGAAAGAAAAGAAAAGAAAAAGAAACCCGGCAAATAAATACTTACCATAGCAACTGTTACTAAAAGACGCCTCACCTTAGGCATCCCCTATTGCGGCAAATTAGGGTATATACTTGAAGGCTATGGTGAATATTCCACTATGCGATATCGCCATCACTAAGGCTTGAATGCCTCTAGGGAAACTGAATTAATGTCACCTGGCGGACCAAGAATTGAGTAAACAGCCTCGTTGCTCCGCGAGGAAATCTATCTACTATGAAGTTACGAAGAACACGATGCTAAAAATTAGCTCAAAAGGTGTAATGAATGGAGACAGTTTGGATATCACATATGAAATGTGGAATTCGTAAAGCACGTATGTTTAGATGGTTCTGTACGCTGCGTGCCCTTGAGGAGGCTTGGCACGATGTTTTTCTGGCGTTAAATATATGTTAAAGTACTTTTGATAGCGGCTAACTGTAGAGTGAGTGTTGAGAAACAGAAGTTTCGCTGCTGCTTCTTTACTCTACATCTGACCTCTATCGATAGTATACTCTACCTAACATCCACAACCGAATCATTAAAGGGGTATCACTGTTTGCCTTATCTGGATCTTCGGGTCATTACGCTACAAGTTCTTTAGGTAACGTGCCGTCCATATTTGGTAGGAAACCATATTCATAACCCATAAAAGCCATCATATTACACTATCAAGGTTTCGTCTCTTTCGCCTTCTTAAAAAGGGCTCTTGGACTAGTTGTCCTCAACGCGCGCTTCTCGATAAGCCTTCACGATATTCCCATGGGGGGAGGAAGACCGTGCCTCCATAGATCCGTATACAGACTAGTAGCAGTCTCGATTGATGTATGGGGGTCTTTAGGCTCCTTCCCGGAGGCGTGCTTGTCTGACTCGCTCTCATCATTATCACTGGTACCGGCGGTGCTGATAGAAGTAGATGCAGAATCATCGCGATCAGGATCGCTCCCAGGGATACTATCAATGCCGGTCTCGGGAGTAATATTGGTTGCGCTCTCGCGATAGCTATCATGAATGGGATCATGATGATATTCCTTCCACTCTTTAACTATTGCTTGAGCATCCTGGAAGGATTCGTTATGATTTGTACCGTCAGCGGCGAATCGAACAAGCTGTCTAGCGAGTCGGTAGGCAGGCAAATAAGCAAACCGAGCGTAATCTAAACCGGCAGCATCCTCAAATAGTTGCTTTAATTGGCGTCCTTCAGGTGTCGGCGGTAACTCATCTGCCGTACGTTCGTCTTCGTCGTCGTCGTCGTTCCACGCCCATAGCCAGAGCGGTGGCGCGCAGCACATAAATTGAGGGGCAAAAACGGCACTGTCCCAATCCAAGATTCCAGATACGATTGGCTGTTCTGTATCGGACGTTGGGTTCAACATTATGTTACGCGGGTGCATATCCAAGTGCGCTAAGGAAATGTGACAATCAACGAAGTAACCATCAGTCTCCAACTCCTGGACGATGTTGCAGAAGTTATCAATAAGAGTAGCCATAATTCCATCTTTACATCTCGCTATCTCAGCAGCTTTCCAATCGTGGAGGACGTCAAGAAGCATGCTATGGATGTCAAGCAGAACGGGAGGGTCTGCGATCGTCCTGGTTACTGTTACTAATACGTTATGGCGCTACTAATCCAGGGGGCACTTACTCTTTTTCAGGTGGCACTATAATAGTGGACGTTGCACTTTGAGTGGCTATCATCTTGTAATAGATATGGCCAAGTTCTCGCGCGACTCTGCATTTCTCTTCATGGGTAAGACTCGGGTATAGCGAGAGTAAGGGCGTCCCATGAATACGATCTTGGATCATATATCTGACGCCGAGTTCATTGTTGTCTGTGGGGTCGAAACTAATGACATTCGGAGTCGGAAAGTTGTAATGCTTACGTAGGAACTGTAGAGTACGAACTTGGCTCTCTACAGGCACATCGTCGTTCCGGGGAGTGCGCAAAATGTATTGAGTAGAAATTCCGGGTTGTCGGGGCGTTATTCGGGAAATACCGATGATACGGTTATATCCGCCTCCGATCATACGCTCTATATGAATCTCGTCCTCGGCAGCATCGGGCCATATTTTATGAAGGGCTAAGTCAAGGACACGATTGCGAAATGTCTCGAATGGCTCCTGATTTATCCACTCGACTGACGAAGTGATCGACGCTACGTCGGAGTTGGATCTCGTGTCGGATCCTACGTCCAATCCCATGTCGGGCTCGTAGCCCGAGTCCATTGCGGAAGACATCGGGAATCGAATGGAGGAGCCAGAGGTCTTGAAGGTAATGAATGTATGGGGCCGATTCCAAATGAGCGGATTTAAAAAAAGAATGTCAGATTTGAAATGAGGGCAAGGAGTTTTCGTACATAGGTGCTGTTGCTAAAGTTTGTGAAAAAGGAAAACAGAGACTCTGTAACTCCATGCAAAGTTCGTTCATTTCTTATTGTGAAATATTTTTGTGTACTTCCTAGGACATATGGAATTGTTTAATCGGGAACAAAGTTTATTTGGAAAATTAGTTGCGTGTATGTACATTCCTGTGGACGGGTACCTACTATCACAAAGTTGAGATGAAGATAATATTAGAGACTGGAAGCTACGATAAACGGGTTAGTAGGTAGGGTTAGTACGGTATCACGATGTTTTGTTTGGTTCTGCCAAACAAACATCGCGACTTGTACTGTGCACTCATATTGATGGAATATATTAAATATACCTTTTGAAATATATTAATGTAGATAATTGAATTTGCGAAATATAGCAATAAAAATTAGTGAAGATATTGAAACTATTATCTAAAGGATCTCTACGAAAATCCGAATAGGATATCTATTTTGATATGATACTGAGAGGGGGAATGAATCGCGCCCGCCCCTCTAATATGTGTATTATGATACATCAGAAATTGGAAGAACCACTAATAAGGCGCGGAGTCGGACAAAGATTGAGGTAGCCTACATGAGGGGTTGCCGCTTCCGTGTTACACAGTATTTATAATTGTAGATAATAATGGAATTGTATTGGTCCGGAACAGCAGCATGCATCCTCGAACGTCACTTCTCAACTTTTCAAGAAAGGGAAAAAGACAAGGTTCAGGCCAGGCTTTCAGGCAGGCACGCAGGCAGACTTTCTTCGTAAACCTGCATTCTCGTTCCACCTCCAAAATAAACTTTTCTGACCGTTTTGTTTTCATCAATTAAACCTGGTGTCAATTACCTCTTGCCTTCTTTACGTTTATAATCCACCCTGGAGACAGGCACAGCTAGAGCTACCTTCTACCATGGCCAATTTAGCGATTGCCTTCCCCGTTGTTAGTAGTCACGCTCCCCCCTTATCATCAACCTGAGCTAACGCGTATCCGAATAGGTGCTTCTTGCACTAGCGGCGATCGCTATGTAAGAAGCTACCTATTCGCTTTCCCTGCCTTCCTGATTCTGATCGCTACGACTAACATCAATTGATTCTTACAGTTATGTGCAGGTTACTTCCAGCACTCTATCTTTCCCTATATCGACCGGCACTACTGCCCTCACCATAATCCTCCCGTTCATAGCAGCTGCCAACATATTTTATACTCCGCTCCTTCGCAAACTATATGAACGGGGAATCGGATCATCGCCTTCCCTACTGCGGTTTTTGCCGGTGGCGCCTGGGGTCCTACAGGCCATATTAACGGTGGTTCTAGCAACTCTCGCAGCCGAGGGGTTTTCATCAGGCCTGCTTGACTGTGGCTTGGAGGGTAACTGGCAACGTCTATACAGTGGAGGTGACTATAGAGCGATTCAACGTATACAAGATACCTTCAACTGTTGTGGTTTCCGCTCCATAAAAGATCGTGATTCACCTCGCGGGCAACCCAACGGCCAATGCTCGGAGTTACACAAGGATAGACATGACTTTTGCCTCCCTCTCTGGCGCGCTTCCAGTAAGTCATACTAGGGACTTGTTTCGACTTCAATTCCGTCTCGAGGTCTCGGGGACCCAAATTTCCTTCTCCAACTAATCGACAGCCTCTTCCTTTTCGAACGCCCCCAAAATCCTTAAGTCTCCTATTTGAACAACCACTAACTGATGTCGTAGTGCAACGCAGTGCAGGTCTCGACTTTACTGTGGCTGTAGTTACTGGAATTATTCAGGTGATGACCACGAGCTGCTAACTGGTTTCTCTCTACTAATTATACTTTAGCTTCTGCATCTTGTGTACTTCTTCGGATCTCGAAATCTAGGATACAGACCTATCAATCAAAGTGTCGGTCCTACCGACCGCTCGGGTTTGTTGGAGAACGGCGCAGCAGATGAAGAAGATGGTGAACAGGTTGATGATAACGGTACGAATGATACCAATCGTCCTAATTATGGTGGTGCCCGAGACGGAGCGAACCACAGGACTGAGCCATCTAGCCTTGGCGAGGAAGGAAATAATTGGAGATGATTGTCCTTGTTGGCTATCCTATTAGTCAGGGGATAATCGTCCTAGTACGGGCATAGTTGGTGGACTAAGAACGTCAAAGTTAGTTGGGCGAATTTCGTAAAATGGGAAGGCGAAATCGATACTGAAGGCTACAATGCTTGCTAGGAGAAATGCTTCGTCGCTATCTATCGCTGAGAGAGTAGTAAAATATGATAGGAAGTAGATGATAGACTGGGACAATTGCGAAAGGCCGAAATTTACCGATGGTTACATATGACGTATCCCTAATCCTCGAAAGCGACGGTTACCTCACGAGCAGGGATTTGGACAGCGGAGGCGGGCACGTTACCGGGACGGACCTAGCTAGGACGTCAGGGGTTCGACCCTCCAGTAGCGGTGCGGCCCCATCCCGTGTACGGCGGCTCCCATAGAAACACATACCAAATTGGGACGCCGGTTATCTTCTGATTCGTCAAAGCCTTCTCGATTCTATACGTAGCAAGAGTCTCGCCTGGATCGAGTCGTATTTTGTATCTTCCAGGATGGGCAGGTCATGGGTGATCAATATACACGATACACGCGAATCTTCCTAAAAGAATACAACCATCGCGTTCTCCACAAGTCTACTTGGTATGTTCTTGGCGTGGATTGCATAGGTGAATAATACTTCTTATAGAATATATGTCGGGAGACACGGCTAGGGGTTAGCCGATATCGCGATGCAGGAGATATAGGTACTTAGTTGATCGAATGGTTATTATGAAGCCCAGCATTATATCTGGGATCTGTGATGTTCAATACATAGGTAGGTAGGCTTTATACCCTAGTGCCTTGGGCCTCCAAAGTACCTACCTAGGGACGAAATCGCACGCTAGAATTCTGACCGGTCTGATGCGGGTCGCTCTAACGAACACGTCCAGCTGGGTGATCCTTGTATAGGAGGTGTGAGCAACGCAGGAAGGGAAGGCGATTCTAATCTAGCCGTCATCTGCGAATAATTGCAAGTGCCTTCTAAGTACCCAATACACAAGCCTCGAGGGCACCCCTGAGCATGAATGTATATTCAGATAAATCTAAATTCTAGATCAGAATCCGTTCATACCGTCAAATACGGTGCAAATATCGAATCAACCGTCGACGCGAAGGATACACTTTATTCGACGAATGATTCTTACGCATAACAGCACCACCCTAGGCAAGGTTTGGGCCCCCTTTTTTTTCTGAAGAAAGAAATTATACTTTCTCGCCATCCTCTCTAAACCTTAGATAGAGTTCCGCCATTCCTATTCATGAAGTTTGAACAGATGACATCTACAGAAGACTTCATCTATACTGTACGTTCTGGCGGGTTGAACCTAACCCGAGCTCAGTGGTGTGGGTTGTGTCCGTACTGTGGCGGTCATCCAAGAAATATCCGTAGATGTTTGGTTGATGATATCACAAGGCAAGCTTTAGGTATATTAAGGCTCGTCCCGCTTTACCTCAATTACCTTCTGCGATGATATATCGCGCCGTTCATTCGTGCTTACGTTCACTTCTCTTCGAGTAGCCTGTTGCCGATAACCAACATCCGCTATCCCGCGAGCCCCATAAAGTCAAAGTGTCGGCTAATATGAAACTCCTTACGTTAATTGAAGTGACTTACCTAGCTATCTTACCAGTTTCCGCCGCTGCTACTCATAGGAGACAAGGCTCTTGCGTCTCGGGCAGCTTCCAGTGTTTCAAGTACGTCTCTCAACGACATCGTCGTCACTCCGTAATTGCTCGAAACGATAAGCTAACATAGCCATTGGCCATAGCCCAGTTAATGGATCGTCTCAAATTCTGGCTTGCATCAACTCTTACTGGGTTCTCTCCTCCATCTGTCATCCAGGGACTCAATGTGCACCCACCTTGTCCGGGGGCTGCATCTGTCAACCATTATGAGTTGCTCTTTGAGTGGAAGTGACTTGAATACACGAGATATTGTCGGGATAGTATGATAATATTCGTTCGAAAAGCTAACAGGAGGCTTCTACCAACCCGCCAATAGGGTCCACCAGGTTACCTACTTACCTAGTGATTAGGCCTCCGCAGCTTAGATACCCCTTTCCATGTCATAGGGCGAGATTAAAGCGCACCCTATTGATGGGAAAATTGATAGGACTTCGGTATTATTTTCACTGGGTTGGCTTAGTTCAGCTGAATTGATGATGAGTTCTTCTCCCAACCACTCGTAGCAATCAGTGATATTGATGCAAGGCTTTCTTACGAGTTCAAAAGTTTACTCCTCTCAAACAATTTACAAAGCAGGACCATATATAATAATTAGCCTCGAGGTTTAACTTCGACGCTTCATCCCGACAATATCCCGTGTATTTAAGCCACATATATACGCCAAATGCGAGCGCCCCTAGAGACATCACATTGTAAGGTGATGACGATGAAGTCCAAGTATTCAAAGCCTCCGCATAACGTGATTACCCATCAGTACGAGAGCATGAAAATAGAACGCTTGATTCATCTATTCCGAATGGTAACCGGGTTATGCTCTATTAGCTATTCCGGATGAAGACTAGATATTGCGCATACACGCGGTCGCAAGGATATGGCTTTGTTGAGGCGCATGGATTTATTTGAAGCCGAATTGGAATATAGAGAGGTATTGTTGCTATTCCTAACGAACAGTCACGTCCCATCTACCCTCTAACTTAATTAGTTTTCGCTTGGTCCTGGCATAATTTGCATTTAACTTCTATGAGGGTTAGTTCACTCCAAGTCTTCATATTCAGCTAGTATCAATTAGCATAAGGATACGCTTCCTTCCAATCCTCTCCGACATGGTTTATCAAATTCCCTCGTCTTTTGACAGCCATTATATCCGCCTTGAATCGTTCGCAACCACCCTTAATGCTTCCCACTCTCATTCTTCTTCCTCTCCGCTTCCACCAGCCCGTCGAAGCGCACCATCGCCGGGTACCCTTCTATCAGGGTATTTCCAATCCATAACAGCCATAACCCGCTCCACGGCTCGACGCCGTGCTTTGTCAACCGCGACCGAGCCATCCACCACGTTTCGAACAGGTGCAGCACGACGGTAGGCACGAGGATGGCGCGCACGACCCAGAAGTACCGGGATACACCGCCGAACGGGAAGTACCGGTCCAGCAGTTCCCATGCGGTCGTGCCGGGCTGTACCAGAGGCAAGGTTGCGACGCACACTACGTACAGGGAGACGCCTAGGAAGGTTGCTGCACCCAGGCCCTGGGGCCGGGTAATAGTAGTAATGCGGATATCGCTTAGCCCGAGCTTCTGCAGAGCTTCCATCGCCATATCCACGAGACGCACGCGCGCGTCGGCGGCGGACGCTAGAGGCGGTCTGATGGCGACCGAGTGCGTGGCGCCGGACGCGGTGCGGATGATCATGGCATCGGTAGTCATATCCGTCAATTGTGCACCGCGCGCAGCAGAAGCAGATAATCCGTTGAAGGCACGCAGGTAATGTTCTAGCTCTCGGTAATGGTCCGAGTTCATGTGAGAGATGATGCGATCCTTATGGGCTTCGTCGAGGGGGGCCATGGTTGCCAAAATTTCTTTTTATTTTTTTTTTATTTTTTCCCCCTCGCTCCTTGCTCCTTGTTTAGGTACCAAACGATATTATTTCTTCGTAGCCGTCGCTTGGGATCGTGTGAAGTCGTTGATCTCACGTGAACGTAACACCGCTAAATTGTAATGACGTACCGTATCGTACACAGATTGAATCAAGGGGATGAAGTGGGAAAAAAAGACGGGGGATCGAATTGAAGCTAGCTGACAGGAAAGCCAGCTTCGGAGCGCTCGGTAGCGTTTGTGGGGAAGCTTCTCGTGGCCCGCATGGACGAAAATGGGTAGCCGAAAGAAATGGCCGGGGGGGAGGGGGGGAAGGGGGGGAAGGGGGTGCTAACCTGTCACATCAAAGGTGGTAGTTAACCCAAGAGAAGGTAGGGGACAGGACTGGATTGGACGGAAAGCTATAAATAACCTCTACCACTTACTTGGTAAATACCTACTTGGTAAATACTTGGTATGGTCACCCTTGGATAACTGTATGACAGTAGATGCCGAAGTTATTGTGTAAAAGTAGCATTACTGATTTTAAATAAACCAAGTCATCACGGACATATTAATATCAACGAAACTCTACATGCCTTATAGTTCAAAAAACGACGAAATGATGCCAAAGTCTAAATGCCCTATGGGGGATATCCGTTGTATTGATTAATGAGTGAAGTTGACTACAAGACTCTTTTCGGATGGTCCGACTCCACCTGCGTCTTTAAGCACACTGGGAGTAGTACGGCGCAGAGACCTCCTTGCAAGTAAGGCCCGCAGCACATGCAGTACATCCCGTATAGCCCTGACCACCACATTGCTCGTATCTTGCCTGTGCACATCCGGATTGGCCATCGCCAGCTCCCGAAGTAGGCTTGGGGGCAGATCCAATGGCAGTTCCAACGGGTCCGGAGCCGACAGCACAAGTCTTAGCGCAACCAGCCGAGCAGCCCGATCCAGCTTTCTTGGTGGTTCCACTAGCAATAACAGCCGGACCCGGGTTCACGTAGTTGCTAATCTTGGCGTGGATGTTGATTTGAATACCGGGGTCGCTGCTCTTGAGTGCGCCGGGAAGGTTGACGCCGGCCGGCAGGGCAGCAGCCTTGGCCTGGCCACCACTAACGCTGAGCTGGTAGCAGGAGATGTAAAATTGAGCACCTCCCGCCGATCCGGCCGTGTGAAGAGCTATAACTTCAGCACGGAGTAGGTAATCACCATCAGGTGTGTCAGCAGGGATGGGGACATCCATCTTCCCACAGCACGAGTTAAGGTCGCTAGTCCCCCAGTCGTCTGAATCGCCGACCGAACCCTTGGCAGACCATGAGTCTGCGAAAATCTTATACCAAGGAGTGGATCCGTCGGCCGAGGAGGCATCAGAAACCTGGCTAAGGTATACGTTGACCGGACCATAGTGAGCCCCGCCAATAGCCTCGCTGCCGCACTTTCGATCACCAGGTTGCTTTATCGATGATTAATAACTCTCCAATCCCGAGATTTTGTGGATAAAATTCATCCCTACCTGGTGCATTTCAATGGTTACGGTAGAGCCGGCCTTCACAGCGCACTTGCCCGAGATACCTCTACTACCACCTGCATTGCATCGAATATCGTTGCTATTGACGTTGGTAACAGGACTGTTAGACCCTGGCATTCGAACGCATTGAGCGCCGTACTGATGAGGTTAGTTAATACAAACCGGTAGTGGAAGCTCGAGACTTATCATGTCGACCCCGTCAACCCAGAGAGCCTGAAATAAGGCATGCCCGGCCACTTTGGTAGCGGCTACGGCAGTAAGCGCTGCGTAAATTGAAGACCTCATTTTCCGAAGCCGGCGAAGCTATTTCCAATACGGTGGAGTTCTGGGTTAACCTCGTAGTTCTGGTTCGGAAAGGCAACTCGAATGACGATCCGAGCTGAGAGCAGCCAGGGGTTTTATGCTTCTAGCCCAACCCTCCGTAATGGCTATCATCGCAGACAACAGCACACCAAAACCGTTAGTACAAGGATAGGAACATTCCGCCTAGTTGGATTCGGCCAGATTCTTCATTTGAAAAGGATAAAGTATAATAAACATTGCGGATGTTATTGGACCGGTTGAACAACCTGGGTTGCGGATGAATTCCCCAGGTTTCTCCTCAATCTTAGCAAGCACATCTGATCTAGACAAATCTATCGGCAATGTGACCACCCGTGTCAGTATCAGAAGGAAGGAAAACAGCTTGTCTCCATTCTATTTTTAGATTTGCCTTGTCGTCGCTAGATCACCGAGCCAGACATAAATCTTGTCCCCAGAAGATTCTACCGACGCGGGTTAAGGTATTAGACCGAATAGATATTCCGAAAGGGATTTCCAGACTCACAATATTACGGCTCTGTAGTCGATTCATATGAGGGGGGTGACATTGCCGATATTTATATTCATCTGAGATACTCCCGTCGTCTCAGTCACCTGGTAAGCGAGGGAATAAGTCCCAAATCACACAGATTTGTGCCTCATAATGGACCTTTCGGGTTTTATCGGTTTTTCGACATTGCATAGCCTCTCAAGGGCAATATCGAACTAGCCTTTTCTCATTGGCGATCCGTACGAGAAGCAAGACCGCCCATGGGGTTGATATCAATATCTCAACACACCACGAGGGGCCGTAATTTATGAGGCGGCGATATCAAGCGAGTGCACCAAGCCAATTCTCTTCCGAATTTCTTGATTTTTCTCATATGTAGGATAGCGTATAGCATTTACGGTCCACGGGATTCCCGCTAATCGGATGCTTCATAGCCCACTGCGGTAGGTAGTAAAAGTTAGACGCGGTTATTACTAAATCCCAAGGCCCTCGAACCCCTCGTAGATCATAATGACGCGAGGGTTAGGTAGGTTAGGTAGGCAACATGTGAAGTCGGAAATAAGAACTACGAAGGATACTTACTCCCGATTCTCCACCAGCTTCCCAGACCACGTTGCTCCATTCTCTCGCCGAATTCGGTTACCGAGGAAACCTCTTCGAAGCCTCCGCCTTGGGTTCGGCTGACGGCGCCTCGGATTTTCTGGGCAGCTGGTTTTCGTGCACACTGAAAATCTTTATATCGTAAAGCTTGGACCATGTTGACCCAATTGCTAACAGCAACCTCATCGGGACCCTCAGCATACATAATACCAGGCGACCCTCCACTTCGGATGAGCACGTGCAAATTATGAAGAGCAGCAGCCTTCTTTACACGAGCAAGCTTCTTGCGACTAGTGATGTGATGAGTGCGAATTAATGCGGCAAATATATTCGCACCTTGACTCATTACGATTAATGCTAAATAATTTTGAAAGGTTACCTAAGTACTTAGGTAGGTAGGTAGATATTAAATGAATATTGAAGTTTATCTGGATATGATAGGATGGTTGGATAGGTACATGTATATATGGCACATACATTTAAAGTGTAGATGTAAGGACAGGAGGCATCCGCAGGATGCAGATGGAGAACTAAATACATACCAGATGTGGGTCTGTATAGCAGTGTCACGTGACGAATGTTCCCACACCTACCTACCGTACCTATTTGCGAATGCATAAAGGGACATAAAAAATACTTGTCCAATCCAGAAAATACTTGTATTAAAAAGCTACGATTTTTTTCTTTTACAAACACTAGTTGAACTCTCTTAGAGAATGATTCTTGGAGCCACGTGATGAAGTCATGTGGGCCCATCTCACATTAATCTGGTTTCTAGTGTAAATTGATTACGTTGTGCTTACGTTTCAAAATAATACAGGGAACTTTCTTTACATAGTTACTCAAACAAATAAATATGCAAATAAATATGTGGATCCTGCTGGAAGCATGGACCACCTGGCCCGGCAGAATTGTACACCACCTAGGGCTAGATCTAATATAAATATCCATGCCACGAACCTAATATAAATTTTTAAAAAATATATAATTAATTTATTACTAATACAGATTTATTTAGATTTTAATTATTATATAATAGTTAATGCCTTAAATTTTAGGTAAAATTATTTAAATATATAAATAATTATTTATATTAATAAATTATTAAAATAAATAATTTAATTAATTGTTTTTAAATATTTATATATTAAGAATAATTAAAAAAATATATATCCTCTTTATTAAAAATTTTTATTATTTAATTATATTATTATTGAAGGAATTATTGGATTGTGATATGTTGTTGTATTTGGTAAGTAAGTAGAGTTATTTAGGAATTAGGAAATTTGTGGGTTAATCCACTTTAAGTGGGGACCTGGACTTAATCCTAATATGTACTTTAATTATATAATAAGTCAGGCAGGTATTATAAAGCTCCTTCCTATTAATATACCTTTATAGAAATATTATATTAAAATTATTATTAATCTTTTAATTTTAATAATTTTATAAATTTATAATATTCACCTTTCTTAAAGGGTTTTATAAAGTTGTTTATAAGGTTCTTTTTTTTTGATATATATTTCAATGTAATATTATTATTATTTACTTCTTGCCTAATATAGTGGTATTTTTTTTAAATATATTTTTTTTGGTGGTTTATTGTTGATTTTTTAGTTTAGGTTATTGTTATTATATTATTACATAATATTGTGATAGGTTTTGGTAGTATAAGTTTTAATTTTTTAAAAAAGTTCTGTATTTATATAATATTAATTGTTGCATTGTCCAAAGCAATATACTTGGTTTTGCTAGAATTTCTTACCATAATAGGTTGAAGTTTAACGTATCAAAATATTGGTAACCCAGTTATGAAGAATATGTATTTTGTAGTTAATTTTTCTATAATAGGATTAAAGGTGTAATTTATATTTATAATATTATGTAATTTTAATGAGTTATATATGTAATATAGATGATTGTTATTTAGTTTATAATAATGTATATTTTGTTTCATTATGCCTTTCAAATATTTTATTACTTATTTAATATTGGTTAAATGGGTTTTTATAAGATTATATATAAAATGAATTTATGTAGATATTGTAAAATTAATATTAGGTTTTATGATATATATTAGAAAATTTGCTTTTTTAATGAGGGAGGTATATTTAAAGATTTTATTTATATTAGTGATGTTTTTTAAATTGTGTGTTTAAATAATTTCTTTTTTTTTGAGGTTGAACAGTATTGATACTGCTTTCCTTTTTTTTAATCCAGTATTTTTCAGTGTTTTTATAATATATTGTTCTTGATTAAGGCAAATATTTCTTATAGGAGAGGAGTGTATGATTCTAATTCTAAGAAATTAGTCTGTAATTCCTAAATCTGTGACAGGTATGTTTTTTTTGATGTTTATCACCAGTGCTGAAAAACACTTAGTATTTGGTTTATAGAATAAGAAGTTGTTTATATATAAGGTTATTATATTTCTTATATTTTTATTTATGTATATTATATTATTTAATATTAGTGGTGTATATTTTTTTTTAATTAGTAATGTGTGTATGTATCTTTACCATACTGCACTAGTTTATTTTAAGTTATATAGGGGATTTATAAGCTTGATAATTTTATTAGATATATATTTATATTTATTTATTTTATTTGGGAATGTTTTAAAATATTTTTTTAAAAATGGAAAGAGTTTTATGAAGATATCTTTTATTAGGTTATTATTTAAGTATGTAGTTATAAAATTGATTTGAATAGTGTGTTAATTATTAAGAGCTATAAATGTTATCAATATTTGTTATAATGTTGTATAAGTGGTTATAATAATTATTTTATTGTAATTGATGTTTTTTCGTTGTGTAAATCTTTGTGTGTAAATGTGCATTTTATATTTATTTAATAGGTTTATTAATAAGAATTTTTTTTTTAATATTTATTTATTATTTATTAAATATTTGTAAGTAGTATTTTATAGTTTTTTAAAATTAAATGTTTTATATTTAAAGTTCTTTTGAATTTCTTTGAAAATTATTTTAAATTATAAATCTTAATTATTATTGGTTATGGTTTTTTTAATTATTAGATTATTTCTGTTAATTTAAAATATTTTATTCCATGTAATTATATTAATAAGATATTTTTATATAAGGTTATCTTCTTTAGTTTATTTAAGTTTTTTAAAAAATGTTTTGGTATAGATAAAAGTGTTTGTAATATTTTTTTAAATAATATTTAAATATAACAATAAAGAATTATTAAATATATTTTTTTAATTTATAGTAATTATAAAAATGTTATTAATTTTGTTTAGAGTTTGATAGATGTATAAATCTAGGATAATTTTTTTAGATTAATTTTTCTTTTTTTTAATTTGACTTATTTTTTTATTAGTAATATCTTTATTCATAATGTTGTTATTAGTGTTTTGTATGCTAATTTTAGGAGCTTTGATTGTTTTTTTGTGATGGAGATGTTTTTGTATATGTTTAGGAAGTGATTTAATAATATCTTTCAAGTTTGGAACACTATTGTTGTTTTTGAAATATTTATGGAAGATAATATATAATATTATTAAGAATCTATTTTTTTTTAGGAATTATATAATATAATTGTGTTCTTTGTAATAATTTAGGAAAATAGTTTTTGTGTTGTGTGTTTTAAGTTTTTTAATTATTATAGCCTTATTATTTGGGTTAATTAAGGTAAAGTAACAGTTTTTAAGGATTTTTAAGTATATGTTGTTTGGCTTATGGTCTTTTCTAGGTTTTAAATAGTTCTTATATTGTTTAAATGATGTGATGCCTTTATAAATAGATATTCCAGTTTTATTGATAATATATATAATTATTTTTAAGATGGAATTTCAGAAATAGGTAGGTATTTTTATTTCAATGTATATAGTTTATACCTTATTTTGTAAAAAATGTATATTTTTTTTTGTTATATTATTTTGATATTAATTATGTGGTGTGGATAGAATTAATTCCATGCTTTTTTCTTTATAAAAAGTTTTTAATTAATTTATATTAAATTCTTATTTATTATTGATTTATAGGATTTTTATTTAATGTTGGGAGTTGTTGGTTTGGTTAGGGAGGGTTTGGAATGTTTCGTATAGATGTATAAGGTATTTGGTGATGATTGCTATTATTTTGTTTTTTATTTTGTATGTTATGAATTGGTGCTATGAGTTGTTATTGTTAGTTATTAATATAAAATATTTGTTTTTTTTGATGGAGGTGGATTGTAAGGAATCTATATTATATTAGGTTATTTTACCTATGTAATTTATTTATTTTTAGGGTTTTTTTAAGGGTATCTTTATTATTTTTGTTTGGTTGTAAGTAATATATGGTAGGTTTTTGATTGTTTTTTGGTTTAAGTTGATGTTTGTGGATTTATTAATAATTTATTTTATTTTGTTTGTGTTGGAGTGGTATAGTTAATAATATTAAAGGATTAATTTATTTTTTGTTTTATTAGTTAATTTTGATAATTTTAATGATTTAAAGGATTTAATTATCTTTTTTAATTTTTAATCATCGTTTTTTGTGTTTATTCCTAGTATGTATTTTTATTGTTTTGATGGTGGTATTGCCATTGGCTCTAACTTATCATATTGCCAGAGGTAAAATCTTTACTTTTGTATGTTTAAGGTTATTAAGATTGTCTTATTAATATTCCACATATATTAATTATTTATTTAATTGCCTATTTTATATAAGAGTTCCCCAAAGAAAATCTTAAGGGGAAAACCTTTAATGAAGAATGTGTATTTTAATGTTATTTTAATAGTGTTGTTATTTTTCTTATAAAGTTTATAAATAATTATTCTTATTTATATAATTAATATAAGTTTTATTTTAATATTTATAATGTATTTTTTATTATTAATATTAATTATTATATTAAGGAGAAAATTGTTTAAATTGTTTATAATATATATATTAACTCTTATATTAAATAATAATTTATATATTTTAGGTAGGGAGTGATAATATATTCTGTGGTTTCTTCCAACTACTGTGTTCTTTGTCAGAGTTATTATAAAATTTTATATATTATATATTAGGTTAATTTCCAAATATTTTTTATTATATATTATAATTATTAATTTTAATATATCTTTATTAACTTTAATTATATAAATGTTGTTATCTGAGTTTATATATTGATTTAATCTAATAGGTAGTTGTGGAACTTAATTTATTTAAATTTAATTAATATTTTGAGTAGTATTTTGATTATTAATGTTTTTCTTGTAATTTTTCTTAAAATAATTGTATTTGTTGCATTTATAATAAAGAGAACCTTTTTTATTATTTTATACAGATTTATTATTAAAAGTTTTCAATTTTTTAAGAAATTTCTTACCCCATTTTTTTAAGTTTTTTTTTATATTATGAGCTAAGCTAAAATTATGATTCTTTAAATTAATCTTAATTTTAAATTTGTTGATAAAATTATCAATTATTTTTGTAATCATATGATTCTTTTGAAGATGTATAATCTTACAAATTATTTTAATTTATTTTTTGACTTTTTTTTCATAGCTATTTAAGAATATCATTACTTTTTACTCTGGGGTAAAAGGTATGTTAACCTCTTATACACTGCGTGCAATTTATTATTATTTTAAATTATATTAAATAAAATCCTTTTTATTATAACTCATTACAATAAGTATTAATCAAAACTCTTACTATTAAACCTTATTTATAAAAATATAAATATAATTTAATAACTTTAAAACTTTTATATCTTTTTACATACCAATGATTAAATTAAGCAAATCATATCTATATATTTTTATAATCACTTATATTATCTATAATTTATCCATTATAATCAACTTTATTCTTTCAATATAACCAATTTTTTTAAATAATAATATAAACATTTCCTTATACATTAATCAATTTAATTAACCCTTTAAATAATTATTTTTATTTAATAAAAAATTAAATTTCTTTTATTTTAATATAATCTTTATATTAATTGATTTAAAAGACTATCATTTTAATTATAAATCCTTCTTCACCTTTTTATTTTTTTTTTCTTTAAAAACAATAGAACTAAATTATTAAAGATTAAGGTCTTATTATCTTCTAACTCCAAACTACTATTTAATAATTTATATCTATTTTTATTTAATTTATCCAACAAATTTAATAAATTTAATAATAAATCTAATAAATTAAAATTATTATTTATTATAATAAAATTATTAAAAATAACCTTTTAAATCCATTTTTCCTTCTTTAACTTTAACTTCTTCATTTTTTCAAACTATTTTTTTATTTTTTCTTCATATAACATTTCATCAAAAATCTAAAAAAGATTTTTTTATTTTATAAATATCACAAACCTAATTACCACTTTATTAACTTTTTTATCTATCAGGCAAAACATTAATAATAATTAATTAATCAAATTCAACTATTCTAATTTATATAATAATTAATATTCATCACTTTTGTAAAAAAATTTCCCATTAACCTACTCCACCAATAATAAAATTAAAAACAATATAAACAAATTACTTTCTAAAAAAACACCAAATATATTATAAATTAATATTTACAACTTCTTCATTCTTCTAAATTCCTCTTCAATTTTAACCTAATAATTAACCATTTTATTTAAATTATTTTTCATTATATAAAATATATTTTAAAATTTATATATAAAAATCTTAATAAATTTATTATCATTATTTTATTAAATTACACTAATATTAAAACTTGTTTCAACTTTTTCTGCCATTTTTTTATATTATTTAAATTTTAAATGCAACTCAATCTATTCAATTATAAATCTATTTAATAATTCCCTCTACTCTTCCAAACTATCTTACAAACCAACAATAATTATACTCTACTACTCTTCCAACCACATTATACATATTTACAACTTATTTAATATCCCTATAATTTTCATATTTCCAAATTCTCTCTAACCTATATCAATTATTCCAACTCCATTAAAATTTAATCTTATATTAAATAATATTAAAAACATTATACAATAACCATTATAATTATTAAAATTTTTATTCTTAAATAAAATACTATTATAAAAGAATTATTAAATTATAATATATTATTATATTTAATAAATAAATAAAATTATTTAAAAATTAAGAAATTTATAGGTTAACCTACTTTAAATGAAAATCTGGATTTAACCCTAATACATACTCTAATTATATAATAAGTCAAATAAATGCTATAAAACTCCTTCCTGCCAATAATTATAATCAAATATAATATCTAAAAATAAAAATGGAAAATCTTTTAGGATTGTTATTAATTTATTTATTAATCTTATTAATAACTATAATTTAAAAATTATAATATTAATTATAAATAAATATTTAAATATTATAATTAATATAATATAAAATATAATTAATAATTATATATAAAATAATAATTTCTAAGTTTTTTAAGATTATATAGAAATATAATTTATCTGATTAATATATAAGTTTAATCAATTTGATAAGGGCAAAAGCATAACCAATGAAGATAAAGTTAATATATTAATTACTATAATTAATATATTAAACTTAATATATTAAACTACCTAAAATTAATTTATAAATAATTAAATTAATTTTAATTGGATAGATTTTTCAACTACTAATATAACCCAATAAAAGTAAAAAATTAAAGGAATATAATTTGATATTATTTTAATAATAAAAATTAATTATTTTTTTTATTATAAAATAAAGAATAAGGTTATATTCCTACTATATTTTAAATTAATATAAGTTAATAATATAATATTTAATAAATTATATAATATATAAAATTAATTAAAAGTAATTTTAGTACCTTATAAATTATAAATAATTAAAATATTAATTAAATTGGTTGGAAATTTTTAATAAATTATTGAATAAATATAATAAATTTTATTTAATTAATTAATTTTTATAAAAACAATTATATAAATTTTTAATATTTATTATATATTATTTAACCTAATTATTATATTTTTAATTTTCTTATCCTATTAAAATAAAATTATGATTAATTTTATAAAATATGTACGTAATAATTTTTATAAATTCTTTATTCTAAATTATAATATATCTTAAATTTATAAGATATTAATATACCTTTTATATATATACATTTTTAGCATTTGGTAGATATGTTAAAACTACATATTAGGATAATCTATCCAAGAAATGGTAAAAGAAATAATCCATTAAACTGCTATAATAATATAAATAATTATAAAAAATAAAATTTATAATATATTAATAATTATAATTAAATTATAAAGTATTATTATACCATTTTATAAATTAAATATTTTAAATATTATTTAAAATAAACCTAATAATATTGAAATAATGTTGTTAAATATATGCAAATTTATTTTAATTATTATATAAAAGATTATTATTTTAGATTTTTAAAGTAATAATAAAAAGGTTTATATAGTTAAAAAAAATAGTTATATAATTAAAATTAAAAATAAATTTTATTATATATATTATAAAAAAGGTTATTAGGTTAGAGATTATAAGTAAAAATTTTATAATAATGATAATAAAAATAAAAAAATTATTTTAAAAAGTATATTATATAAAGATAATAAAAAATATATATATTTTATTAAATAAATTAAAAATATATTAAATTAAAAGTGTAAGAATAGTAAGAAAATATATATTGTAATAGATGATGATGGTGATGAGGATGATAATTAAGTATAAATTAGTTTATTTAATAAAAAATTTTTTAAGGCATAGTTATTAAAATTATTTAATTATTTTAAGGTTGAAGATGAATAGGGGTGCTACATTCATTGGGTAATAATGAATATTAGTGAAAAATTATAATTAAAATGAAATAAATTTATATAAGAAGGTTATAATGAAAATTATAATATTTTTAAAATATATATATATAATGGTTATAATTTCTTAATTTTTTTAATTATAAATATTTTTTTTTATTATATTTTAAAATTTTTTATAATTAAAATATAAATTTATAAATTATTTAATTTATTTATTATAATTGGAATTGGTGGTAGAGGATTATATATTTTATATAATATTATTGTATATAATAAATTTAAAATTGGAGATGGTTATAATACTATTTTTATTATTTTAATAAATATTATATTTAATGGTATATTTCCTAATAATTTTATTATTAATAAAGGAATTTTTTATAAATAAGGTATTTTTTATAATGGATTATATTAAAATTAATTTTTAAAATTTATAAAATATGAGGGTAAATTAGTTATTAAATTTATATAAAATCCTTTAATTTATATTATAATAGAAACTATATATAAAATAGATAATATATTTAAATATATTAAATAATATAAAAATATATTAATAAATAATCTTAAAATTTAAATATATTTATAAAAATATAAAATTAAATTTATAATATTATTTAATCCATCAAAATACTATATAAATATCTGAATTAAAATGAAATATAAAATTAATATAAATAATAATTTATTAATTAAATTATTTTTACAATAATATAATCTTTAATAAAAATAAACCTTACAAGAATTTATCAAGAAATATAAAGGTAAAATTATATATCAAAACAAAAATCTATAAGCATTTCCATCTTTTTTAACATTTAAAAAAATTTTAAATTAAATAATAATACTAAAAAAAAATAATTCAAATATAATTTAACACTTTTATTACAACTATTATAAAATGAATAAATAAATTAAAAAGAATATTTATCCATTACCTAATTTCTAGAATTAAATATAGAAAATAATGGACCATAAATAAATAATATTTATCAATTTAAAAGACAATTTTTAACAATTATATATCCATATAAAGAATTATAAAAAAATTACATTTATAATATTATTCAAAATATTTAAATAAATAATTATACCATTCAGACTAACCAACATATTAATAATATTTTAAATATTTATTAATAAAATTTTGAATAAATTTTATAAATAATTAATAGGTATTCTTAATAATATTTATATATAAGCCAATATTAAAGAGCAATTATATGAATAAATAATGTTTATATTTTAGTAATTAATAGATTATAATATGTTTATTAATAGTAAAAAAAATCTCCTATTTATATAAAAAGATATATTCTTAAATTTTATTATTTTAAAATAAAATATTGAAATTAATCCAACCAAGGTTACAATTATTTAAAAATATCTTATACCTCAAATCACAATAGAAATACAAGTATTTATTAACACTACAAATTATTTTAAAAATTTTATTAATAAATATTTACGCCTTACTATACTACTGATAACTCTAACAAGAAATTAACAAAAGAATATACCAATTAAATTAACAAAAGAAATTAAATAAATATAATATAAGATATATAAATATATTATTATTATATTTATAATATAATAATTTAATTAAAAATTATTCATTATATTAAAATTAAATATTAATAAAAAATATATAAGAATAATATTATTATAATCTTATCTATATAACAATTAACAAATTCTACATCCAATAACCTACTTTTCCAAAACCCTAACAATAACACAATAACATTATCTAATACAAAAGCAAAAATTATTTAAAATTATATTTTTATTGCAATATTAATATTATTAAGTTAAAAGAGGTAATATTATTATAATTATAAATTATAAATTATTAAAAATAATTAATAATAAAATTAAATAATTAATTTAAATTTTACATTTTTTTAATTTTATTAAATATTATAATATATATATTATTTATAAATTAAAAAAAATTAATATTTTAATTAATTATTTATTTAAACCATTAAAGATAATATATATTAAATTTTATTTAGTAATTGATAAAAAGTAGTAATATATTATGAAACATCTGTATAAATTAAATTAACTTAATTTGCAAATAATATACAAATATTTAAAACTAAATGTAAAATAATTTCCATATTTTGAAAAAAAATGGATTTATAATTATTTTATAGTATATAAAGATAAATTATATAAGGTTTTAATATATAAATAAATATCCAACAATTTGTTATATATAATAAAATTAATTTATAAAATAATAATTTTTAAAAAATGTTAAATTATAATAAATTATTAATCTATATATATTTATTATATATAAATTATAAATATTTTATAATAAAAATATTTTAATAAAAAATATTAAAGGAATATTAACACCTAAATTTAATATTAATTATATAAAAAATAATAATAAAATATCTTAATTATTAATTAATAAAAAGATTAAATCCTATATTACTTAATTTATAACCTATTTAACTACCTATATTTTTAATTAAATGAATAATTAATTATATATTAATATATATTGTTATAATATTAATAATTATTAAATATATCATAAAATAAATTATAATTGCAATTATATTAAATATATTATTTATTAATTATATATTATTATTAAAATTAATTAGTAATATTTTTAGTTATTGAACAGGAGCTCTAATAGCTCCTGCAGGATATGCCCTATACTTCAACTAACCCATAGTAAGCCAGAGGCTATATGAGCTCGAGGATATAAGGTGACTATATCCTAAAGAATATAATAGAATGATTAAATAGAAAAGCTGCTATAAATGACTACTTAACAATAGTAATACGTATAATAAGGTTATAAACCCAAAAAATGTATATTATTCATATAAAGCTTTATAAAAATGATCTCTGAAGAACTATATATGACTTGAACTGATCAGGCAAGAAAACAACTCCTAAAGACCTATTTATATCCAAAAGAGCTGTAAACCTTAGAAGGGGGGGGGGCAAATAGGGTCCTTCAAAGTAGCTCCTATTACCTAATCACACTACCCTGGTTCATTATTTATAAAAATAAATTAATAATAATATAAATAATTTTATAAATTATAACATTAAATAATGGATTAAAAATCATAGATTTACAATTAAAACAATTATTCTATTATATTTTAAAATTAATAAAAAAATAAAAAAGGTAAATGGGGATATTAAATAAATTATATTTTAAAAATATTATATAAATTTATTTATAACTTTTCTAATTAAATTATTTAGATATATATTAATAATTTATAATTATATTTTAAAATAAAAAAAATATAATAATTATTTCCTCTTATTTAATACATAATCATTACAATTTTAATAATCTCCTAATTTTGTTAAATATAGTTATAAAATTAGTAAGGAGAAGAAAAAGGTATTTATAATCAAATTAATTATAAAATACGAAGTTCCATTAGTTTATAACCAATTTAATAATATTAGGTCATTTAAAGATTAAATACGTACTTATTTATAAAAGAAAAAAGGCTTAATATAAACCTACGCATTTAAAAACTGAATATTATAAGTACATTAACGATTATTCAAATATAAACTTTATTATAATAGTTTTTAAATTGTAATAAACTATTATTCAAATAATATATATAAAATTTAAAATCTTAGAGGTATAAAATTACAAAACAAATACAATAGTATAAATTTATTTTTAATTTATATTAATAATAAATACCTAATATAAAATATATAATATATTAATAAATATATATTAAAATAAAAAAAAAATTAAATTTATATATTTAATAATATAAATAAAATATTAATATATAAATTAACTAAAAAAGTTATATATAATATTTAAAGATAAATATCTTAGGATAAAGAAGATAATATGGATCCTACTAGAAGCACAAACCATTTGGTCCAGTAAAATTATATACCGCCTAAGGCTAAACCTAATATAAATATCTATGCCACAAACCTAACATAAATTTTTAAAAAATATATAATTAATTCATTATTAATATAGATTTATTTAAATCTTAATTATTATACAATAATTGGTGCCCCAAGTCTCAGGTGAAACCACCTAAACGCACAAATATACATATTAAATGTGGCCCCCGTGGCTACTCCCGCATGTACATACAGGTATGTACCTACATGGCAGAATGCTGTCAAAAAAGGTGTCTAACACAACAATTCATATAGTAAAGGATTTCTACATAACAATACCCAAAATAAAAGTTCGCTTTAATTTAAACGCTTTTTTCTGAATTATAGAATATAATTTGATTGAGCTATGATAATAGGGAGGTAAGGTGCGTGGTAAGAGAATTGGCGTGTCACATAATACATAAAGAAAAATTATGATTGTAGAATTTAAATTATTATTATTATTGTTCAAATTCTAGAATAAAGCAGTGAGGCTTTTTATGGAATTATTATAAGGGAGAGAATTTTTCTACATTATTTTTAGGTTTATTAATTTAATATACTTTTTTAAATAAAGTTGACAAACAAATTTGGAACATATAATATTAAAAATGTAATCTTTTTATATCCCCAAATTGATATATTTTTCTAATTATACTTCCTTAATAATTTCCTTATTCATCTCCTACTTCTGCTGTATCATCTTATCCATATTCTTAAATGTTTTGGCTTTTAAACAATCTAAAATATTTACTAAATTTATCTATTCTTTAAAATAAACATACTTCTTCTTTAATAATATTTTTATAAATTTATTTATATTTATATTTTCTAAACTAACATAATTAATTTTAATATGGTTTTTTTAAACCTTTTATCTAAACCAATAATTATATATATCCACATATTTTAACTTCATTTTAAATTTCTTAATATTTTTAATAATTAATCCAATTATTTATTTATTATTACATAATAAAAATATAATTTAATCTTTAAATTTAATTCTAAAATTTTTAATCAACTATAATATATAAAACTTTTTTTTATAATTTAAATTAAAATAAATAATTTAATTTTAATAATAAAAATAATAATTATATTTTATTTACTAACTCTTTAACCAATTATTTTATTAAATAATTTTATTATATATATTTATAAATTTTTTTAATTAATTATATTATTAGTAAATAAAACATCATTAATAACCTTAAAAATATTACCTCCATTTAATTTTAAGGTATATCCTTATATATGTTAGAAATATTATATAACTTAATTAATTATTATATAATATTTCAGATTTAAATTTAAATTAAATTAAGCTAATCTTAAGTAAGTAAATACAATATTAAGCCAAATAATTACTATAACATATAAGATTAAACTTATTTTTTATTAATATTACTATATTGATTAAAGTGAGGCCATTCTTATATAAAATAATAACTCTTTTTTTATTATAGGTATTTTAAGGATTTTTTTAACTACTTTTATTAGGTTAATAATTTTATTAATATAAACAAATTAATTTAATTAAATTCAATATTATACTTAATCTCAAATTATTTTAATTTTAAGAAATCATTATAATTTATTATTTTCAATTAATTTATATTATTTTTTAAATTTAGAAATAATTAATTTAATTTTTGGCTTAATTTTTTTCTAATATATTATAATAATATCATTTATATATATAAAGAAGAAAATTTTATTTTTAATAAATATATATGGTTTTTAAAATATTAAAATAAAGCCAAATTTTTTTAAAATTTATAAAAACTCTTATTATTAAAAGAAAGGCAATTCTCAAAAATTATAGAATATTTTAATAATATAAAATATCTTTCTTAACTATTAATATCTTTAGGGTATATATATAAATATATCTTTTTTAAATTTTATATTTATAAATATATTTATTATATTATATTATATAAAT
>MU623571.1:0-28439 GCA_025201765.1 Daldinia sp. FL1419 | reverse complement strand
TATTATTTTAATATTTTTATTTAAAAAAAAATTTTACATAAATTTCTTTCCTACTTTTTTTTTTTTTTTTTGGTGTGCCGGGGGGGGGGGCCCCCCCCCCCAATACAAAAGGTTGTAATATAATTACGTAATTGAAGTTGTAAGACCTTATTAACCTCCATAAAGCCAATACTTTTAAGGTTTCCACAAGCTTTTTAAAATATAAATAAACCTTCAAGAAAATTTTTTTTATTTGATTAATTTAAGTTCTTAAATACCAAATCATCAATTTTTCTATAAAGATTTATACAATAAAATGTAAAATATATTTTATAAAAATTAAAATTATTCTTATATTTTTAATTAAATTTCTTTTTTAATTATTTTTATAATTAAATCACCCCAATTATATAAAACTTTTTTTCTTTTAAAAAAGGGGGGGGGGGGGGGTTATAAATAATTATAATATAATTATATAATTAAATATTTATTTATTTATTATTATTTTAATTTATTTAAAATATAATACAAATATCCAGTTTATCTTTTGATATTTATTCCAAATAGGAATTATATTTTAGAAAAAATTTATTTATTATTTATTTAATTAAATTATATTATTATATTTTTAATTTTATTTTATATTTTTATTAAAATTTATTTTTTAATAAAAATAATTAAATTTTAATATAAAAAAATATTTAATATATTATAATATCCAAATTTTATAAAATAATATAATAATAGTTCAAATGTAAAATAATAATAAAATTTAAAATAATTTTATTATTTTCTTTAATAAATTATAAAAATATTATTATATTATAAAGAAATTATTCTGAAAGAAGGTTAAAATATATATAGTTTATATTAGGTATAAATATATATAAATAATTTTATATTTTTATAAAAAATCATTATTTATTTTTATTTTTATAAATTCTTTTTTAATATTATAATATTATATTTATTTTTTAAAATGATTTAAAATAGTACTATTAATTTGTAACCCTTTCTAATTAACCTTAATCCTTTTTATTTATTTTGTTTATACTTTGCAATACTATAATATAATATTACCATACCCATTACATTTATAATCCAATATTATTTTAAAAAACCTATTTCATTTTTATATATATATTATATTAAAAAAAAAAAGCTTATATATTTATAGGTATTCTATTATCTCTCCAATTTCATCCCATTATTAACCCTTTTTAAATATTTTAAATTCTTTATTAAAGATTATTATAATATTAAATATTATATTATACTAAAGTTATAATCCTAATATAACTATATATTATAAAAATAACTTACTTGCCAAAGATAGGGAATTATATAAAAAAACATAATTATACCTTTTTGATACAATTCTAGAAATTAATTATTAAAGCTTTATTACAATTTTTCTAAAATTTTTAAATTTTTAAAAAATTTATTAAAAAATTATTAATAATATTTAATAACTATTTTTATTATATTCAATCCCTTATTTACCAAATCTATAATTCTTATATATTTTAATAATTTCAAAAAAATTATTTATTTTAATGTTATTAATATCGTAATTATTCCACAATATAACCTCATTCTATATCCGTTCTGCTGATGCTTGTTAACTGCGTTATAGGGTTTTATATAATTAAATAATATAATTATATAATTAAAATTACAAAATTTTATTAATTTCCATAAATTAACCCTTCTAAAATTTCTATAAATTTTTTAATATATAAATAAACCTTTAAAAATTATTTTCTTGTTTAATAAACTTAAGTTCTTAAATATAAAATTATTAGTTTTTTTATAATAACAAGTTGGAATGATAGAATTAGGACGAAATCCGCCAATCTAACCCTTCTACAAACTTTTTAATATATAAATAAACCTTCAAAAGTTATTTTCTTATCTAATTAATTCAAGTTCTTAAATATAAAATTATTAATTTTTATAACCATAAAGTTTCGTATAATAAAAATATAAGGTTAGGTTATATCCTGCAAAAATTATTAAAACTTTTGTTTAATTAAAACTCCTATTCAATTAAAACTCTTATTCAACATAAATAAACCTCCAAAAATTATTTTCCTATTTAATCAACTCAAATTCTCAAATTCTCAAATATAAAATCATTAACTTTCTATAAAACTTTGTACAATAAAATTACAAGGCATATCTTACAAGAATTATTAAAATTCCTATTGAACCAATATAAAACAATTAAATCATAAATATTACCTTATAAAAACCTTATTAGCTTTTTTAAAACCAGACCCTCCAAATCTCCACAACTCTTTTAAACATAAATAAACCTTCAAAAATTATCTTTCTTATTTAATCAACAAAAACTCATAAAATTTTATAACTTAATTTCTTTATAAAATCTTTACATAAAAATATATAATTTCAATTTCTTCCTTCAAAGATATCTTCCTAAAATACATTACCATTAGTAAACAATTATATATATCTATTCTTTTACCCAATCATTTTATTTTTTTTAAAAATATAATTATTTTACATCCTTAAACTTATACAGTTTTTGATTTGCTATGGGTTAATTAAAATACAAGGTATATCCTATAGGAACTATTAAAACTCATATTCAATATAAATAAACCTTTAAAAATTATTTTCCTATCTAATCAGTTTAAGTTAAGATGTACTTAATTATCAATTTTTTTATAGAAATTTGTATAATAAAATACAGGACATATCCTGCAAAAGCTATTAAAGCTTAAATTTAATATAAATAAACTTTTAAAAGTTGTTTTATTGTTTAATTAGCTCAAATTCTCAAGTATAAAATCATCAATTTCCATAAAACTTCATACAATAAAACTGCAGGGCATATCTTATAAAAACTCCTATTCAATTAAAATTCCTATTTAATATAAATAAACCCTCAAAAATTATTTTTTTTGATTGATCAATTTAAATTCTTAAGCATAAAATCATCAATTTTTCCATAAAACTTCGTATAATAAAAATATAAAGTTAAGACATATCCTGTAAAAACTATTAAAACTCTTTAAAAATTATTTTCTTATCTGATCAATTTAAATTCTTAAGTATAGAATTATTAGTTTTCTATAAAGATTTATATAATAAAATTGCAAGGCATATCCTATAAAAGCTATTAGAGCTTAAATTTAATATAAATAAACCCTCAGAAGTTGTTCTCCTATTTGATCAACTTAAGTTCTTATATATAGAATTGTTAATTTTCTATAGAGTTTTGTATGATAAAAGTGTAGGGTTAGGGCATATTCTGCCGGAGTTTTTGTTTAATTAAAACTTTTATTCAATTAGAATTTATATTTAATATAAATAAACGTCCAAAAATTATTTTCCTATTTAATTAACTTAAGTTCTTAAAGATAAAATCATTAATTTTTAAAATTATAAAATTTCGTACAATAAAAGTATAAGGTTAAGGCATATTTTATAGGAATTATTAAAGTTTAAATTTAATATAAATAAATTATTTCTTATTTAATTAATTTAAATAAAGATGTACTTAATTATAAATATTTTTTTAAACTTTAAACTTTTAATATATTTCTTTTACCTTTTATTAGTTTATTAATTACCTTATTAATTTTTATTAATTCCTATTAATTTTTATTAATTTCTTATTAATTTTAAATAATAATTTATTAAAAGGATTTTAATATAATATATTGGATTTCATTTTAAATGAAAATTTTTATTTAATATAAATAAATTTCAAAAAATTATTTTCTTATCTGATTAATTTATATTTTTAAATTTAAAATTATTAACTTTTTTATAATAATTAGTTAAGGTAATAATGCCAAGACAAAATCTGCCAATCTAACTTTTCTAAAGTTTTTATAGGCTTTTTAATATGTAAAAAAGCTTTTAAAAATTGTTTTCCTATCTGATTAATTTAAATTCTCAAATATAGAATTGTTAGTTTTCTATAGAGATCTGTACAATAAAAGTGTAGGGTTAGGGTATATCCTGCAGGAGCTATTAGAGCTCCTGTTTAATTAAAGCTTATGTTTAATATATAGATTTTTAGATATTAATTCTTAAACATAAAATTATTAGTTTTTTTATAGAGTTTTGTATGATAAAATTGCAAAGCATATCTTATAAGAGCTTTTATTCAATTAGAGTTTATATTCAATATAAATAAACTTTTAGAAATTGTTTTCCTATTTGATTAGCTTAAATTAGGATGTACCCAATCATTAATTTTTCTATAGAAATTCGTATAATGAATTGCAGGGCATATCTTGTAGGAGCTATTAGAGCTTCTGTTCAATTAAAGTTCTTATTCAATTAAAGCTCTTATTCAATTAAAACTTTTATTCAATTAAAACTTATATTTAATATAAATAAACCTTTAAAAATTGTTTTGCTATCTGATCAATTTAAATTTCAAATATAAAATGTTAATTCTTTTATAGAAATTTGTACAATAAAGTGCAAGGCATATCCTGCAGGAATTCTTATTCAATTAAAACTTATATTCAATATAAATAAACCTTTAGAAATTATTTTCTTATCTGATTAATTTAAATTTTTAAATATAAAATCATTAGTTTTTTAATAAAGATTTGTACAATAAAATTACAGGGCATGTCCTGTAGGAATTCCTGTTCAATTAGAACTCTTATTTAATTAAAATTCTTATTCAATTAGAATTCATATTTAATATATAAACCTTCAAAAACTATTTACTTATTTAATCAACTTAAGTTCTCAAATACAAAATTATTAATTTTTCTATAAAGATTTATATAATAAAAATATAAGGTTAGGACATATCTTATAAAAGCTATTAGAGGTTTTTAAAAATTGTTTTCCTATTTAATCAACTCAAATTAGGATGCCCTTAGTCATTAATTTTTCTATAAAAATTTATATAATAAAATGCAGGGCATATCCTAAAAAAACTATTAAAGTTCCTATTTAATATAAATAAACCTCCAGAAATTATTTTCCTATTTAATCAACTCAAATTCTTAAAAATAGAATCATTAATTTTTAAAATCATAAAATTTTATATAATAAAAATATAAGATTAAGGCATATCTTCTAAAAATTATTAAAATTTAAATTTAATAAAAATAAATTATTTTCTTATTTAATTAATTTAAATAAAGATATATCTAATTATAAATATTTTTTTAATTTTTTAATTTTTAATATATTTTTTTTATTTCTTATTAATTTATTAATTAATTCATTAATTCTTATTAATTCTTATTAATTCTTATTAATTCTTATTAATTTTTTATTAATTTTTTATTAATTTTTTATTAATTTCTTTTAAATTTTATATAATAATATATTAGAAGAATTTCAATATAATGTACTGGACTTCGTCCTGGATAAGTTTTTTAAATATAAAATCATTAATTTTTTTATAAAACTTTATATAATAAAATTATAAAGTTAAGGTATATCTTATAAAAGTTCTTATTTAATTAAAACTTATATTCAAAATAAATAAATCTTTAGAAATTGTTTTACTATTTAATCAACTTAAATTCTTAAATATAAAATCATTAACTTTTCTATAAAAATTTATCTAATAAAATATAAAACATATTCTGCAAAAACTATTAAAACTTAAATTCAATATAAATAAATTTCCAAAAATTGATTTCTTATTTAATTTATTTAAATTCTTAAATATAGAATTATTAAATTTTTATAAAATTTTATGTAATAAAATTGCAAGGTATATCTTATAAAAGCTCTTATTTAATTAGAATTTCTATTTAATATAAATAAATTCTAGAGGTTATTTTCTTATTTAATTAACTTAAGTTTTTAAAGATAGAATTGTTAATTTTTAACATTATAAAATTTTGTATAATAAAAATATAAGGTTAAAATATATTTTGCAAAAGTTATTAAAACTTATATTCAACATAAATAAACCCTTAAAAATCATTTTCCTATTTAATTAATTTAAATTCTTATTAATAAAAAAACTATATCCAATTATAAATATTTTTTTAAATCTTAAATTTTTAATGTATTTTTTTTATTACTTATTAATTTATTAATTACCTTATCAATTTTTATTACTTTCTTATTAATTTCATATAATAATTTATTATAAAAGTTTTAATATAATATACCGGACTTCATCCTGGATAAAAACATAAGCCAAATATTTGGCAGCGCAGCGCCACAGGCGCTAGCAGATGGCTTCATTTGATATATTTTGATTTAAATTCATTAAAATAACTCAAAATACTATCTTATATATCAATGCAAATTTAACATAAAATATTATAAAATTCTAAACATTTACTTATATTTTTTGTTCGCACGCTATGGGCGCCCAACAATCGTCCCAGAAAGGCTCTTCAGAAACCGCCGCCATTCCCAAGAAAACAGACTACTATGAACTATTAGGGCTTGACCGTCAAGCTACGGATGATGAGTAAGCAGGCCACCATTATCACTACGCATATAGAATATACAAATTCGCCATCTAATTATATATACTCGGTAGAATCAAGAAGGCATACAGAAGAAAAGCTCTGGAGTTACATCCTGACAGGAATTATGGCGACGTCGAGAACGCTACACAAAAATTCGCCGAGGTTCAAGCTGCCTACGAAGTATTATCTGACCCTCAGGAGCGTGCTTGGTACGACTCCCATCGAGATGCTATCCTTCGCGGAGATGACCCGGCCGAAACCGGTGCCACTCCTGAATTCCACAATGTTCGCATAACGACCGCCGACGAGATTTTTACTCTGATTGGTCGCTTCAACAAGAATGTTTCCATGGACGACTCTCCAAACAGCTTTTTTACCGTCTTGCGAGATACGTTCGAGAGGATCGCCGGGGCGGAAGATGCGGCTGTTGACTGGGCTGGAGTGGCACCTGTTGAGTACCCTTCTTTCGGCAAGTCCACGGACGACGATAGCGTAGCCAAGGCTTTCTATGTTAGTTGGACCAACTTTTCTACAAAGCTAAGCTTTGCTTGGAAAGACAAATGGCGACTTTCCGACGCTCCAGACCGGAGAGTACGTCGTCTGATGGAAAAGGAGAACAAAAAGTTTCGGGAGGACGCCGCGCGCGAGTTCAATGATGCGGTGCGGTCTCTAGTCGCCTTTGTTCGTAAGCGCGATCCTCGTTACGTAGCTAATACGCAATCCGAAGCCGAGAGGCAAAATTTCTTGCGGGACTCCGCAGCAGCACAAGCTGCCAGATCTAGAGCTGCCAACCAGGAGAAGATGAACGATCCGTTTGCTGTTCCGGAATGGGCGCGATCTCGGGACGATCAATTGTATGAAGGTGAGTTCTCTGAGGCCGACGAAGAATCCGAGGTCGAGCATATCGAATGTGTGGTGTGCAATAAGACGTTCAAGAGCGAGAAGCAGTACGAGGCTCACGAGAAGAGCAAGAAGCACGCAAAGGCCGTCCAGCAACTTCAAAGACAGATGAAAAAGGAGAATGTCAACTTCCATCTAGGCCTGAAGACTCCTACATCCAACCCGCAAATTTCGGTGGGAGATGATGATTTAGACGACGATTTCGATACCCCTGAGAACAATGCATCTACTATCGAAGATGGCTCTATCCCGGTAGAAGTAGCTAAGCTTGAGACAGAGCTCGGAAAATCTAAAGCTATAACAATATATTCGGAAGACGACAGCGAAGATGATGAGTATGCTTCTAGAGATGCGATAGAAGCACGCCTACTATCAGGAAAATCAGACCCCCTACAAGGCGATGAATATATCATGAAAGATATTACAAGGGAAACAGAAGAAATGTCGCTCCAAAATAGCGAGCCTACGACGAAGGTGGGCAAGGCAAAAGCTAAACGAGAAAAGAAGGCTGCTCGTCAAGCTGCCCTAGAGCCACAGGACGATGCTGTACGTTTGCCACCCTACATTCCCCTACTATATTCATTGTTCGCTGATACAAGGTAACCTTGGAAGATATGCGCAGCTTGTAACACTCCATTCGAATCTCGAACTAAGCTCTTTAAGCACTTGAAGCAAACAGGGCACGCAGCACCCAAAATAACCACGTCCAAGACTACGAAAAAGAGACGATAGATATATACTACGAAGGCGTCCTAGAAGGTTATCCATTCATCAGACCAAACGCATAGCTAATCACGTGGCTACGTGTTTCCCCATCCCGAATCCTACGTATCCTATGACCCTTTAATAGAGGTGTTACTGAACTTCATTCCCGTTTCCATTAGTATCTGCCAAAATAAAAGGCTACTGCTTAAGCAGCTAGCCGCGGCGGCTTACCAAAAATCACCACTGTGGATCCTTAAGATATGCGCATCGCCTATGATGATTCATACTCCATACATACTTCACGCCCTGAACGCCTACCGATTACCTGGTGGTATCCTCCTGGCTAACCATAATAACATATTGCGCTTGGCATTCGTTTAGTCTTCCTCTAGCGCTGTGTCGTCGTCGTCGCTCAATGTTTGAACGTCGTCTATGGCACTCCCTACCTCCTCCATCTGGGCAATCGGATCGTGATCTGATACATGAATGATGGTTTTACCTTGAACATGTTTCACGCTTCTTCGCCAATCCCTCCAGTCCTCCTCATTACGGATGAGAAAGCCGATGAGCATACTAGGGTCCATCTCCTTGATATGCAGTCGTCGTAGCTTTCTCGTGTGGCATGTATCAATTTCCTCCTGCGTATACTCTTCAGGGTCTTTGTGGTAGGGCAAGGCCGGCCGTGTGAAATGGGGATCTAGGTAAAAGAAATGGAGACCCTGGACCCCAACGAAATAATGCGATGACGACGGGCGTCCGCTAATCCCAATTAGATGAAAGCTTGGGAGTTAGAGGGGAGCTAGGCAATAAAATAATGGGGAACGTACCCAGCAATACCAATGGACTGCGGCATCTGCAAGGACGCCGTAAGAGCCTCCCAATACACTGGTGTAATCTTGTCGATACCCAAACGCGTGCCGACTAATATGACTGTGGGGTGAAACGTTGTACCGTCTGGTTTGGCAAACTTCATGAAATTGTCTTCGTAGACATCGGGTCCATCCCCTGTAGAATAGACGCGTAACGTCTGCTCCGTCGTGTTCGTCAAGGCCCTGGATTCCGTGATTAGCTACCGTTACATTCATTCTACATTCTACCGGAATTTATGTCAACTACTCACTGGATGCACCTTGCGGTCGCCGAGGGGCCGAACCATTCACCAGGATATTTCCCACATGCGGAAGCGCCATGGCGTACAAAGTTATGTATGGAGTAGGGCGCTCGGGGATCATCCGCAAATAACGACAGGATTTTGTTCTCTTCTATACTCGGTGTACTCCGCCGCCATCCTGTATCACTTAGCAACGATGCATAAGACAAACTCATTATATAGTATGTAGACATACCTCGACCGAGACGGTGTACTAACATGGCGTTTGCCAACAAGCTCTGGCCGGATCGGATCATACACCCCCAACCACTATCCGAAGCGAAGCCGTTCTGGTCGCTCAACTGACTCTTGAGGCGCATGGAGAAGGACAAGGCCGAGAAAGCCTTGGGATCTTGTGACTTGGCTATAGGATCAAACTCGGATCGATAGGTCATCCATATTCTAGATTCAAAATCGTCTAGAAATGCGGGAGGCCATCCCCCATCTACGGGCGCTTCGTCGTAAGCGAGAGAGGAATCGAGGCTGCTCGAAGTAGAGTCGGGGGGCGTTTCGGGGAGTCTGGTGGGAGCTTGGATGGCATCTTTGTCTGGGGACTCGGACGTAGAAGGCGTTTCCCGTTTGGGATTGGAACCATTATTACCAGTGTTATTACTGCTGCTGGTCCCGTTGTTATTGTTGCTGGTGTTCAGCTTGTAAGAGGATCCGAGACACCATACCGGTTGGTCTCGGATAATATCATTCGTCGGTTCGGGATCCCAAAAGTATTGCACGATGCGTCTACCAAAATCCGCGGTTGATCCCATATTGAGAAATGGTGGTCTCGATGACTCCAATGATACGGCAAGACGCCTGAATACGGATAATTTCAACCCTTCCCAGCAAAAAAAATGGGATGAACAAGCGCCACAACAGAAAAACGTGAAATAAAACAATACGGAGGATTATTTGATGCTAGAAGTTGTTGGGGTGCTACTATAATATAATTGGGCTAGCCGTGTAGATGGAAAAGGTAACAAGAGGTATGGACGAGGTCGGCCGACGGGGAATAACGGCTTGTGATGAATGATGGCTTAAATCAGCACAACGCTTTCGGATGTTCCAGCGTAAAACGAAGAACGTAAAGGCGCCACCATTCACCCAAGGGAAAGAAGCCGGAGACACGATCGTACGGAGACGCGGGGGGAAGAAGAATAATCAAGAGAGTCGCGTTTTTAAAATAAGAAAGTTGAGACTGGCCGCTTCAAGCTTGGAAATGGTAGAAATGGTAGAAATGGTAAAGTTGTTTGCGCTCGCCAAAGCCAGTAATCTTGTATGTACTGTATTAAGTGTATCTAGTGCCGCTAATGGTCTTCTTGCAGCGATGGTTGTACTTAGTGTACAAACGGATTAAGCGGGGCGAGGGGCTGATGGGACATAGTGACTAAATGAACTGTGTAGCAGTGGTGGATGCCTTGTGACGGAGTGCATGGGGACTTTCTTTATCGATAAACCCGTTATCTAAGATGTACCTTACAGTTACCTATAAAAGAATAATAATAAATATCCCTTTAATTAGTAATAAATTATATCTTTTCAAAATTATGAAAGATATATATTATACATAAATTTGTAAATTATAAAGATTAAAAAGAATAAATTTATTATAACTATTATATATAAGAAGTTATTTTATATCCCTTGGAATTTTACGGGGGATATAGTTTATTGCCAGTTAAGGGGATATTACGTATGTAGTACCAGGCTATTTTAGGGAACATTAGGCACTTGCACCTACCCTATAGCCAGCTATGACTAAGAAGTCTCCAATCCGATGAATTAAATAAGAAATCTTACCTATGTCTTTTTCATCTGCCTTTAAGATTCCTTTGTTTTATACACTGCTGCCTCTTCCATCAAAAGCTATCCAGAGGTTTTCATTCTGTGTTTGAGTACAGAGAGTCATTTGCCAAGTTTCAGATATGCTTTGGTCCACATTATCGTCATCAGAGAGTTACCCGTTTTCTCTTATTCCCAGCTTAACTTAACACTACCGTTGATTCATCTCACCCAATCTGCCCGCTCTCTTACTACGTCCCATAGGAAGAATACGATCGTCTATCTAATTGAAATTTACTATGGCGAAAAATAAAAGAGGTGGGAACGCCAAGTTCAAGGGCCAGAGATTCCCTATTCGTAAAAAACCCCTGTTTGGAAATCCACAGGGGGACTACAGTGGCAATTATTCATTACCAGCCTCTCAAGGCTTTATGCGACCCCATGGTATTTACTCTAGTATAGATGAACCATTGGAACTTGTATATCTAATCGTGTCGTAGGCTATACGCTTGCCGATGAGGCTAGGAACACGGCATCCAATCGCCGCGGGGCCCGTGGGAATGACGCTAAATTGAGATATAAACCTGTTACCTTTATTAGTGCTGGTTTCATGAACCCGCTGAAGGAACTCGATGTGCAACTTACTTCCAATGAAAATCAAGTAAAAGCAGATATCACAGATAAACCCTCCGCTGCTGCTGCTCCTTTCCTAGATACTCGTCTAGTCGAAGATTGTATTGCTTCTCCGTCAGATGCAGGGCCGCCCCGTCGTGCATCATCATCTCCCATATTACAGACACATGCTGCTTCGAACCAAGATGTAGGACCTGCTAAGCGCCCAGTGTTGCTTTCTGACTCAGATGATGGCGATTCCAGTGAGGAGGTCATATTGTTTAAGGGGAGAGATCGTACTCGCAAAGAGTCCGCCTCTCCCGAAACGAAAGAAGAGGGGGCCGACGTGGACTCTTTGAAACTACATGAATTAGGCCTCGAACCCCGACAGGTGGTAGAAGAGAAGAGTCGCCCAGACCCGACAAAGTCGGTATCCGTCGAGAAGGAGGACGACTATATTTCCATGGGCGCTAAGGCCAATAAGCGTGGTAAGCGGCACAAAGAATATCGAAGTACCGCATCTGATGAGGAAGCTGCTATTATCGCCGATTATATGGCTAATATCCGAGATTGGGAGGAGGATGAGGAGGGTGAAGCCCAACACATAGGTGTTGGATCGTATGATTTTAGTGTACTAAGAGACCTCGGTGGTACTGATAGCGACGCTGTTCCCGTCGAAGTCTCTAGTGATGACAGCACGGACAAAAGCTCGGAAGATGTGGAAGAGGAATCTGACGAGGAATCCCACAAACGCCACCTCGAGGCCGAAGACGAGCGTATAGCTCGAATGCTCGCCAAACAAGAGGAGCTAGGGATGGGTGGTGACGATGTAGTACTCGTTAACGAGGAAACATCCGGTGAATGGATGAGATCGCACCCCGCTCCTCAACGAAAGAGGAAATGCGATTTAAAAAAGGCAAAACTCATCCAGAAGAAGGGGCAATATCCCAGTGCCACGCAAATGGCAGAGGCATTTGATGAACTCGATCTCATGGACTGGCATCGGCCTAGCCTGAACAATGTCCAGAAAGGGTTGCCTGCATTTAATATATCTGATTCCGAGTTGGAAGAGTCCATGAAATTAACTCATCAGCGGGATCGCCTCAAAAAGGCGGATAAGAAGCGAGCTCGCGAAGAACTCCGATTGCAGGGCCTACTCGGGAAGAATGCCAACCCAAACGATCTTCGAATCAAGTATCTTGGGGGCATGTCATTAGACGACCTTGCGAATGAACTAGAGGTTTTTCTTCTTGGTTCTAAAGAACAGTACTTCACTATGTCTCATCTACGCGTAAAAAATGCTGACATGATTTAGACTTATTCTGCCACCGTTCGATAAAGACGCCCGTAAAATAATCCACGCCCTTGCGAACAAGTTCAGGATCAAATCGCAATCCGCTGGAAAGGGCAAAGATAGATACCCTGTCCTTTATCGCTGCAAGGGCACGCTCCCATTCGACCAAGCAAGCTTTGACAGAACATTAGGCCGCGTCAAGAAAACTTGGTTCCCCCGCGTCGACGCCAACGCCCAATTAGTCGATGAAATTAGAACCCTCAAGCGAGCGGAAGCTCGGAATAGCAAGTCGCGCTTCAAGAGTTCCCTAACATACCGTGAAGGTGATATCGTCGGGCATAACGCCGCTGAAATTGGCGTAGAGAACAAGGGAAGGACGATGCTCGAGAAGATGGGATGGTCTAAGGGTATGGCCCTAGGAAGTGAGGAGAACAAGGGTATTATGGTACCGATCACACATGTGGTGAAGAAAACCAAAGCTGGACTTGGTGATGCCTAGGAGGTACGTCGTATCGTGAATGTATGACTAGAATACTACGGGGGTTATGGTTTAGGTTGGTATAATATTCTTATACATGCTGTGGCGGTTATACGCTGGCCAAGTAGCGACTCAGACTCAATATAAAACCTGGAGTTTTCATCCTGTCCTGCCCCATCGACTACCACAAATCAAAAACTACTGCCAATGAAGAGAAAAGGCACATCTCTCCTCAATTGTAAACTGGACAAATAGGATCGAACCACGACAACGCCCCCCCTCCCCTCAAACCTTACATAGTGAAACCACGTTTACGCCAATTCAGCAGAGCTAATTATTTAAGAGACGTGTTCTGCTTATATTCATCCAAGGGACAACTTATACCGACTTACAGAACAATAAACAAAATCGACAGTGCGGTAGAAATCAAAACCAGTCACACACATGCACCCCGAGCATCGGCTCAGGTTCGAATGAAACTGCCCGACACTTCATTCAGCTAAGTACCTCTTCAAATTTGGTTTATCGCAAAAGCAAATCCGACAAATGACATAAGACTTTTCGTATTAGCATTATTTCACGATGAAAAAGACGATCCCAGGATGTTTGTTCATATGCAGATTCATTCCGAAACCCTATCGGGAAAGAGTATTGTACAACCGCAAACCCCAGACCGTGTTGTGCGAAGACATTGCCCCCTTAATAAAAAGCAAACCATCCGTAACGCATTATGAGACTCCCGTATGTGGAGACTGTTAAAAAATCAAGCCTTGGCTGAGTCTCGTCATGATGCCAAAGCAAAAAGTCCCATGCCCAAAAGAGAAACCAGACGCAAAAACCAAGCACTTATTTTGTCGATGACGAGTACTTGGTGACCGCCTTGGTACCTTCCGAGACGGCATGCTTCGCAAGCTCACCGGGGAGGATTAGGCGGACCGAGGTCTGAATTTCTCGGGAAGAGATGGTAGACTTCTTGTTATAGGCAGCGAGCTTGGAGGCTTCCGTAGCAACTCGCTCAAAAATATCTGCGACTTATTAGTGACTGATATATTAAGTAATAGGCGCGTAACATACCGTTGACAAAAGAGTTTAGAATGGACATTGCACGGTTAGAGATACCGGTATCGGGGTGGACCTGCTTGAGGACTAATTATCAAATTAGCAATGAGTCAGAATCAATGACGCGTTGGATATCAATTTGATATACAAAGTCGCGCCCACTATAAGTGGCATACCCTTGTAGATGTAAGAAGAGTAAGTCTCCTTACGCGCCTTGGTGCGCTTCTTCTTCTCTCCAGTAGCAGCGGTCTTCTTGCCGGCATCCTTCTTCTCGGGTGCCTTCTGAGCAGTAGCGGGAGCCTTGGAGGCGGGCTTCTTGTCAGCGGCTTTGGGAGGCATGTTGGAGGATTAGATGAAAAATCGAATTTGATATGGGTAAATGGATATGCTGAATGCGATGCAGAAATTGGAAAAATCCAAATACTTGTTGTGCTGATAGAAGTTAGAGATGGGAGATGGAGAAGAAGTCAAAAGATGTTGGACGGGGAAAAGGTGGTGGGTGGGAGGTCCTTTTGTATTGGCCCCGGGCGCTAGCGTGATTACTGATTTGGTCCTCGTAAGGTTCGACTGATTGATCTTGCCTTGTGCAACGCGGTTGCACGTAAAAAAAAACCAGCTCATTAAAAAAAAGGGTACGCGCTAAAAAGTACTCCCCTGGGGGAAAGCGGTGTCTACGATTACAGGTATATGCCCCACTTTCCAATAGAAGAACGCCAGTAAACGCGATAGAAGCCCTTACGCGTTCTGTGCACAGGCCATTTTAATAACAGTGCAATCTGCTGGGAAACCCCCCAGCTTACCCGCTTTTGTAGTTTGTACTTTTTAATCCGATAACTACGGATAAGCCGATTCCCCAAACAAGTGACGAAAGGGGAAAGGAAAAGAATCGATAGGAGCTTCCACCAATCAGATAATTTAGATATCTGCGAATTTTGGATTTCCTTTTTATCTTCTGCTTAGTTACAAGACGCAAGTACCCTTTATCTATGTATTATGATCGATCTATCGCAACCTTTTCCCCCGTCCCCACCATTCCGTACCGCATGGCGCCATGGGAGCGACTACATCCTATCTGATCTGTGGCGATTCGCGGCGATGAATGCCCTGGGATCGGTCACATGCACACTATCCGGTCAGGTCGAGATGTCTCCATAGATCCGTAGCTCCCGAAGGAAACAGTGCCCGATATCGTGAGCATGTCCTACCGAAAATTCATGTAATTTTACAGCCGAACCCGTTCCAGTCCGGCTAACTTGGTCACTAAATAGACGATCCGATCCTCCGTAGATACCGTACCCTATCGGATCCGGGCTATTTTAAGGTGGAATCAAGAGAACCATGCACATTATACCTATGTTCACATAAATGTACTTAAATATATTATTAATATCCCATTGAATATACAAAGATAAAATTTCAGCCCGAAATGATTGGGGAAAGGGTTCAGAGACCTCTTGTTCCTAGCATACATGTCCTATCCCATAGAAAAGGGATCAAAATTTAAAATCTGTCCAGCCAAAAGCATATAATAATTATTTCGGAAAATAAACCTAATGGATAAAATAAGACTTGGAGCCAAAAGAGCAGCGCAAGAGAGATAAGCTAGATGACAGCTGCCCGCACTATCGAAATAACTACAGTATAAGGAACATGACTTAAGAATGAGGAATATGGTCAACATAGATTAATTTGTGCTATGTCCAATAATAATTTCCATATGAATTTTGATTTGTAAGGGATTGTGAGAAAAAAAAAACCTGATGAAATGAATAGGACATTCCTAGGGGTAGGCTGGCATTTTTACATTGGAAAGAGGTTCCGAGGTGGCAAGATCGCATATCAATAACATCATTTCATAACGCAAAATGTAATTGGATAAAGGGTTATTATTAACTGATTTAATACACGAAATATAAAGGAAAAGTACCTGGTTGCGCGTGCCATTATAAGTAAATAAAATAGATAAATTGATTTATTATTTGATGGCCTTGAACAGGATTAGCGGGTCCAGTGGTATTCCAGCGCTGCTTCCTTGCATTATTTTTCTGCCGAACCCGCAGCTCCCCCCAAAATTCAGCCCAATGCGGACTAGGCGCACAATCCACTCAGTTTTTTGGTGATCAGTGATTTCTGATTTCCAGTACGCGACCAACAATACTTAAGCAGCTCTCCCCCCACCACCACTCAATTTCTTTCTCTCATTCCCCATCTCTTCATTATTCGACTTCAACTACCACAATAAATCATCCATCCTCGCCTTTTCGCAAGCTTTTGAAAGCATCTGTCATCGCGACATTTACCAATTCTTCCAACCCTTTTTTAATCTCCCAAAATGACTGGAGGCGGCAAGTCCGGCGGCAAGGCCAGCGGTTCCAAGAACGCTCAATCGTATGTTCTCACTGACGCGTCTATTTCGGAATATCCGATAAACGCGTTTATATATCGCAATCTAACATTTATGTAGACGATCTTCCAAGGCCGGTTTGGCTTTCCCCGTCGGTCGTGTTCACCGTCTTCTCCGCAAGGGTAACTACGCTCAGCGTGTTGGTGCCGGTGCTCCTGTCTACCTCGCTGCTGTCCTAGAGTACCTTGCTGCCGAAATCCTCGAGTTGGCTGGCAATGCTGCCCGTGATAACAAGAAGACCCGTATTATTCCCCGGCATTTACAACTTGCCATCCGAAACGATGAGGAGTTGAACAAGCTTCTTGGACACGTCACCATCGCCCAGGGTGGTGTTCTACCCAATATTCACCAGAGTATGTTTGTTCTTTTTTTATGCCTCCCACATTCGCTAATCTCCTTTTCAGACCTACTCCCCAAGAAGACTGGCAAACCTGGCAAGAACGCCAGTCAAAGCCAAGAATTGTAATTGGCACATTGTTTTCTGTTTTCTGATTGGTCGTTTGGGACGTTTCATGAACCACGGGGTCACGGCAGGGCATGGTTTGCTTTCACGCGTTAGGGCTGTACACTACAGGCATAATCCATCGAGTAATGGACATGAATGAGAATATTCTTTGAGCAATAATATCTTGGCTTTCGTAATTGCCAATTTTTTTTTTAAATAAAAATTTCGTGACTCTAGACTTCCAGTAAATTCTTGGGGCGCCAGTTCATCATCTGAATTGCATTTGGTGTTTGAGTTCTCATCGTTATACATAGGTATCAACAGGGAAATGTTCCGAAGTTATGAATTGAGCATTGTCTCATTTTCTTGCATTCGTCTAAATTTCCCGTATAATAGAGGTTCTATGTACAGATCAACATAATCCATTTCCAGCTGTTTTCTTCCCTGTCCCTTTAAAACCTTAGCCGCGGCGGAGCTATGATGCACGTTAGCATGATTCCGAAATCCTGACAATTCCAACGTAAATTAGTAAAACGCACGGTCTGTATTGTGTACTGGCAAGTTTCGCTCGTATTTCGATCCTACAGAACCATTAGCGCACCGCTTCCCAATTTCTGAGCTATCATCCATCACGTACCTCCAGGTGCAGTAGGAGGGCAATATGGATCGGGATGCTTCCACGTTTCCAACAGCTTCTCCGTTTCGTTAAGCAATGCCTATCACGTATAACAGTTCATGAGTATTATATTTTTCCGCGGGGCTTATAAATGATGCCCACCCTTTGCTTCCTAGTGTCCGTAATGTTTCGGTTCGCTTCAAAGAGAGATCGGATATAAAGAGCTTGGCCGCGCCATAAGCTTCGGTGGACTGCCCAGTCCAGGGCCAGCTTTAAGGAGCGGCGATAGAGCGACCTTGAGTACAAAGAAAAATTAGCGCATGTTCAGTCCGACAATATGCAATGAGGCTCACAGCGCAGCTTGTCGATTCGACATTGTGAGTGGTTTTACTTGTCGTGATGCTATTTGCGATGTGCGCGGCCCGGGTTATCCGCAAGCTGCTGCGGCCAGGTAATTCCAGCAGCACCAAAGCAGCTTCGGCAGTCAATCCTTCGTAGAGGCAATGGGAGAGAAAGCTTCAACGCGAAGGGAGCAGGATGATGTCCGTACCCGTGATAAATCTAAAGGTTGTTGGAAATCCCACGCAATTCATTGGAACTTCCAAATTCCAAGGTAGGCCAAGGTTAGGTCTCCAGCTGTCTTTTCGGGGCCGGGATGACGTTTATCCCCTCTACCTTTTTTTCTTAATAGATAGGTACTATGTACTTTACTAGTACCTAGTACGAAGGTCCGGGCCAAAAGTCTTGCACATCTGAGCTTGGCAAGGCACGTATAAATTCAAAAGGGCTTATACTGTATTATCCAAGTTATAGTGGCTAATACTGCTGTGGATTTAGTGTCAAGCCATTTGGGCCCATAATAAGATCCGAATTTTAATGGTGCAATTTTGGCATTTTAATTTTTTTAAAATATATAATAATTATATAATTAAAATAATAATATAAAAATTATAAAAAATATTGTTCTATTTATAAAAAGCTTCTTTATATATTTATAATTTTAGATTTTTATTTACTTTAAAAATATATTTATAATCTTAATTTCAATATAAAGTATTAAATAAGTTTAAAGGGTTATATTATTATTTAATATAATTTAATAGAATTTGAAAATATAAAATTTAAAAAAAATATAAATAAATAAATAATTTAAAATAAAACCTATTTATTATTTTTTCTAAATTTTTACAATTTTATTTATATTAATTATATTAAATTAAATATATTATTTCTTTAATAATTTTAGGTATAAGATGCCAAGACTGCACCATCAAAATTCGGGTCTTACTGGCCCAATAGAAATGCCATTATTAAAATCTTAGCTTAGCGGATATATAATATAATATAGGTAAAAAACAAAGATAATTACATATGGTGGTCAAGTTTGGACCATATGCAAGACTTTTGGCCCGGACCTTCGTACCTAAATTAATTAATGGATTAATAAGCCTCAGAATTAGCCCGGAAAATTCTCTCCTTTATTATGCCTTAAGTTTTCTTAAGGTTTTATAATGGAAAATTAATAATAAAATTATTTTTATATTTTTAATTAAATTATTTTTTAATTATTTTTTTAATTGAGTTACCTTAATTATATATAAGTTTTTTTTAAAAAAAGGAAATTCTTCTAAAAAATTATATTATAATTATATAATTGAAATTACAAAATCTTATTAGTTTTTATAGAATTAATCCTTCTAAGATTTCTATAAATTTTTTAAAATATAAATAAATTTTTAAAAATTATTTTCTTATTTAATTAATTTAAATTTTTAAGTATAAAATTATGAGGTATATCTTATAAGAACTTTTGTTTAATTAAAGTTATATAATTATATAATTGAAGTTATAAAATCTTATTAAATTCTATAAAATTAATTTTTTAAAAATTTCTATAAGTTTTTTAAAATATAAATAAAAATAAAGAATTATCTTTTTTATTTAATTAATTTAAATTCTTAAATATAGAATTATTAATTTTTTTATAATAATGAATTAAAATGATAAAATTAAATTAAAATTTATTAATTTAACTGTTCTAAATTCTTTATAAGCTTTTTAATATATATGTAAATAAAGTTTGAAGAATTATTTTCTTATTTAATTAATTTAAAATTTTAAGTATAATAAAAAAGAATTTTAATAGTTTTTATAAAATATAACTTACACTTCAACTAAGCTATAACAATCAAAGATTATGTAAGCTTGAAAATATAAAGTAATTATATTTTAAAAAAATATCAAAATAATTAAGTAAAAAAGTTATTATATATAATTATTTAATAATAATAATATATATAATGAAAATATAAATTAAAAAATATAAATTAATTAAGTAAAAAGTAACTTTTAAAAATTTATTTATAATTAAAAGAATATATGTAAATTTTATAAGGGGGTTTAATAAGGTTTTTTGGAATAATTATTAATATGTACTTTTATTGTGTACTGTTATTATATATTCCTATTACATATTTCCATTATGTACTCATATTATATTAATTTTTAATAAAGATTTATATAATAAAATGTAAGGTATATCCTATAGGAGTTATTAAAGTTTTATTTAATTAGAACTTATATTTAATATAAATAAACCTTCAAAAATTGTTTTCCTATCTAATCAACTCAAATTGTCAAATATAGAATTATTAATTTTCAATAGAGATTTGTATAATGAAATATAAGGTATATCTTACAAGAACTATTAAAGTTCTTATTTAATTAAAATGTATATTTAATATAAATAAGGTTTTAGAAATTATTTTCCTATTTAATTAATTCAAATTCTTAAATATAAAATCATTAACTTTTTTATAAAGATTTATATAATAAAATGTAAAACATATCCGATAAAAGTTATTAAAGTTTATATTTAATATAAATAAGCCTTTAAATATTATTTTCTTATAATTAATATAAATTTTCATTAATAAAAAATATATTTAATTACAAATACTTTTTTAAATTTTAAATTTTTAAAATTCTTTTATCCTTTATTATATATTTTATTAATTTATCAATTACTTTATGAATTATTATTAATTTCTTATTATTTTTTCATAATAATTTATTTAAAGAATTTTAATATAATATATTGGATTTCATTTTAGCTAAATAAAGAAAAAATAACTTTATTTAATATATTAACCCTTTAAATTAACTTTATAATTTTTAAACCTTAAATAATATTAAATATATACTTTTATTCTATTTTATTCTATTTTATTAAATCTTTTAGATTTTTTAATAAAGAAAAAGCGTTTTTAATTAAAAAACCTTTAATTTTAAAATTTTTATAAATTATTTTAAAAATTTATATTAAAATCTCCTTAATTATCTTCTTATAAAACTTTTATAAAAAACCATATAATTTAATTTATTAAGAATTTAATATTATATTAAATAACAAACAAAATATTAAATTATATATATAATAATAACACTATTAAAAAGAAATAAAAGGGGTAATATACAGATAATAAATAATTAAATCTATAATCTACTTAATACCATTCCAGATACCACTATAAAATAAAGAAAAACAAAATAAAAATAAAACTAAAATTAAATAAAATAAATATTATTATAACATTAACTAATAAATTAATAAAAATAAATAAATTTAAAATTAAAGATATAATAATAAAATTAAAGGTAAAAATTAAAAAGATAATATATGTATATATATAACATATTCCTCATCCTCCTATTAATATATATTCCCATACTTCCCAAGGGGGTAGGGGAGCGCCGCTCTTATATTCCCCAGGGGAATAGAAGAACACTGCTCTTATGTTCCCCAGGGGAACAAGGGAGCACCCCTTCAGGTCAACCACGTGACCCCTTCTGGGTCCTAATCCGAGCTCCCTTCCATGGAACTCTTCCCTGCTTACTTCGTAACACTACACAAATCAACCGATCAAACAAATCAACCGATCAAACAAATCAACCAATCAGCCAAAATATAATGAAAAATCAAAGAATTTTAAAAATTATAACTTTACAAATTCTTAATCTTATTTTTTTCAAATTTTAATATATTTTACCAAAAGATGGACCGGATACCTGTAATATATTCTAGGTAAATCGGGGTAGTAATAAATAAATAATATATTTTATATTATATAAATCTAATATTATAAAAGAAATTAATTAAAATATTAATTATTTGAAACTTACTTTTCCATTTTTTATTTTTATTTATTTATTTATTTATTTATTACTACTCCAATTTACCTAAAATATATTATAGGTATCCAATCCATCTTTTAATATTTATTCTAAATAAGAACCATATTCTGGAAAAAGTTTACCCATTACTTATCTAATTAAATTATATTATTATAATTTTGATTTTATTTTATATTTTTATTAAAATTTATTTTTTAATAAAAATAATTAAATCTTAATATAAAAAAATATTTAATATATTATAATATTCAAATTTTATAAAATAATATAATAATAACTCAAATATAAGGTAATAATAAAATCCAAAATAATTTCATTATTTTTTTTAATAAATAACAAAAACATTATTATATTGTAAAAAAATTATTCTAAAAGAAAATCAAAATATATATAATCTATATAAAATATAAATATATTTAAATAACTTTACATCTCTATAAAAAAACCATTATCTATTCTTACTTTTATAATCTTCTTTTAATCTTATAATATTATATTTATTTTCCAAAATAATTTAAAATAATATTATCAATTTATATCCCTTCCTAATTAACTTTAATCTTTTTTATATACCTTATTTACATTTTATAATATTACAATATAATATTACCTTATTTATTATATTTATAATCTAATATCATTTTAAAAAACCTATTTTATTTATATATATATATTATATTAAATAAAAAAAATTTATATATTTATAAATATTCTATTATTTTTTTATTTTATTTTATTATTAGTTTCTTTTTAAATATTTTAATCCCTTTATTAAAAATTATTATAATATTTTAAATTTAATATAATTACATATTATAAAAATAATTTATTTATTAAGAATAAAAAAACCATATAAAAAACATAATTATACCTTTCCAATATAATTTTAAAAATTAATTATGAAAACTTTATTATAATTTTTCCAAAATTTTTAGGTTTTTGAAAATTTTATTAAAAAATTATTAATAATATTTAATAATTATTTTTATTATATTTAATCCTTTATTTATTAGATCCACAATTTTTATACGTTTTAATAATCCTAGGAAAATTATTTATTTTAATATTACTAATATCATAATTATTCCACAATATAATCCCATTTTGTATCTATTCTATTAATATTTATTAATTATAATATAAAATTTATAAAAAAATTAGTTTTCAAAAGAGGTATATATATACTGAACCGGGGTAGAGTGATTATGTAATAGGAGCTACCCTGAAGGACCCTGTTATCCTCCCCTTCTAAGGTTTACAGCTCTTTTGGATATAAATAGGTCTTCAGGAGATGTTTTCTTGCCTGATCAACTTAAGATATATGCAGTTCTTCAGAGATTGCCTTTATAGAATTTTTATATAAGAATATATAATTTTAATCTCCTTTTTAAAGATATTTTCCTAAAATATATTATTATTGATAAATAATTACTTACATTTATTTTTTTATTTAATTAACTTATTTCCCTCTTTAAAATATAGTCACTTTATATCTTTGGGCTTATATAACCTCTGGCTTACTATGGGTTAATTGAAGTACAGGGCATATCCTGCAGGAGCTATTAGAGTTCCTATTCAATACCATTTTATTCCTAACAATCTATATTATCTTTATATATTTGATGGTTGTATGCTACCAGGTATCGTAGACCCCTGTAGCAAGTAAAAGAGGTATTATATAATTAGCATATTGTATATATAAGGGTTCTAAACCTATTAAACTCAGAGTAAATAATTCTTTTCTTTAGGATTTATAAATATATAAATTTTATTACATTATTTTATTTATTATTTATTTTTGTTATTATTTCTTTTATATATACATTTAATTTAATATTAATTAATATTATTTAAATATAATAATATAAATTAATAAGGAAGAATTATTATTACAATAATTTGGAAAACTTTATTATAACAATATAAGTGATAATAATACCTTATTTTTTATTAAATCCTTTTTTTATAATGGATTATTATTATTTATATTATTATAGAAATTTTCCCCTAAATTCTTATTATTTTATTATAATTAAAATTTATTATTTTTTTATTTTATAATGTTATAAGGAAAGTAATTAAAAAGTTCAATTTAAAATTAATTTTTTAATAATAAGGTCTTTTTTGATTAGGAAAATATAGATGAGTTGAAAAGATTATTTAAATATATCCTTAAATAACCTATATTAATATAATAATTTAATTATAATATAATAAAATTTAAAATAATAGATTTTAAAAATATTATAATATAATAAAAAATAATTTGGATATTATATATTTTAATTAATTAAGAAGAAATTGATTGGAATTAAATTTATGTTTGAATAATTAATAAGATATTGGATAAATTTAAGGAATATTTTAAAGAATTTTTAGATATAAATTTTATAGAATTATTAAGGTAAATTTGATTAATATTGAGGATGATATTAATAAGAAAAGGTATATATGTAAAAAGAATAATATTAATTTTTTTATAATTTTTAAATTTTTCTTAATTAAAGATGAATTATTTTTATGGAATTATAAAGAATTTGAAAAAATTAAATTAAGGTGGTTAATTATAGTAATATGGAGAATCTTAATTTATAAGATTGATAAGGAAATAGTTTACTTTAATTCCATTTATTTTATAAGTTTAAAAATATTAATATAATAATAATAAAAAATTTTTAATCTAATAATATCTATAAATTAAATCTTATATTTAAATTATATTTTTAATTTTAATATTATTTTTTTAATATATTTATTATTTAATTATAATATGTATTAATTATTTTATATGAAAAATAACCTAATTTCTTTTATAATATTAATTATATTAATAATTTTTTTTTATTTTAATATATTATATATTAATTAAAATTAATAAAGGATATTAATTTAATAATATTTATTTTTTTAATAATAAGTATTAAATTATTAATATTTATTTAATTAATAAAAAATATTAATTTTTTAATATTTAATTAATTAATAAAGGATATTAAATATTTAATATTTATTATTTTAATAAAAGAATTAAAGTAATTAATAATTAACATATATTATACCTTTTCTTTTCCCTTTTATTCCACAAAGATTTTCATAAAGATTTCCTTTATTTTACTCAATATTAAGGAATAATCTTAATTACAATATTAATTTTATATAAGAATAATAATAATTTTTTCTCTTTTTAAAAAATAATTTTAAATCTTTTAAATTATTATTAACTAATCCATTCTTACCTCCAGGACCACTTTTACAACTAAATGTAAGAAATTAACCTAATAGAAGTTACAATTTTTTTTATTTAATAATATAATTATTTAGATTTATTGATAATTTATTTAAATAAATTTTTATATTAATTAATAATATTTATTATTAAATTTTTTATAAAATTCTTCTTTAATAAATATTTAATAAAATATATTTATTTATTATAATAAACCATTTTAAAAAAGTTTGGAATAAAAAGTTTAATTATATAAATAAATTATATAATATCTTTAAAAATAAATTTTAATTCTTTTTAAATATATATTATTTAAGAAAAATATAATAAATATAATTTTATACCTTATTTTCCTTTTTTTTTTTAAGAAAATAATATTATATTTTATTTATTTATTTATTTATTATTACCCTGATTTACTTAGAATATATTACAGGTATCTGGTCCATCTCTTGGTATTTGTTTTAGGTAAAAACTGTATTCCGGAAAAAACCTACTTATTACTTATTTAAATAAGTTATATTGTTATAATCTTAGTTTTATTTTATGTTTTTATTAAAATTTACCCTTTAATAAAAATAATTAGACCTTAATATAGAAAAATATTTTATATATTATAATATTAATTATATAAAATGATATAATAATAACCTAAATATAAGGTAATAATAAGATTTAAAATGGCTTTATTATTTTTTTTAATAAATAATAAAAATATTATTATATTATAAAGAGATTATTTTGGGGAAGGGTTGGGATGTATATGGTTTATATAAGGTATAAATATATATAAATAACCTTATATCTTTATAAAAAATTATTATATATTTTTATTTTTATAATCTTTTTTTTAATATTACAATATTATATTTATTTTCCAAAATGGTTTAAAATGGTATTATTAATTTATAACCTTTCTTAATTAATTTTAATCCTTTTTATATACCTTATTTATGTTTTACAATATTATAATATAATATTATTATACTTATTATATTTATAATTTAATATTACTTTAAAAAACTTATTTTATTTTTATATATATATTGTATTAAATAAAAGAAAATTTATATATTTATAAGTATTTTATTATTTCTTTAATTTTATCCTATTATTAATTTTTTTTAAATATTTTAATTCCTTTATTAGAAATTATTATAATATTTTGGACTTAATGTAATATTTTAATATTATATTATATTGGGATTATAATTTTAATGTGGTTATATATTATGAAAATAATTTATTTATTGAAGATGGGGAATTGCACAAAGAGTGAGGCTATGCCTTTCTAATATAATTCCAGGAATTAATTATTAAGGTTTTATTGTAACTTTTTTAGGGTTTTTAAGCCTTTGAGAAATTTGTTAAAGGATTATTAATAATATTAGATAATTATTTTTATTATATTTAATCTTTTATTCATTAAATCTATAACTCTTATATATTTTAACAATCTTAGGAAGATTATTTGTTTTAATATCACCAACGCCATGATTATTCTGCAATATGACCCCTTTCCATATCCGTTCCACTGATGATTGCTAATTGCGATGTAGGGTTTACAGGGGAAATATTATATTTTATTTATAAAGTTTTTTAATATTAATATTTTATAAATATATATTTAATTATAAAATAATATTTTAATATTAAATAAAATAAGATTTAATATTATTATAATTAAATTATTATAATTTTTTTAAATATTAAAGTAGAAAAATAAAATTAAAAGAAAAATAATATTTAAATTTTTAAAAATTTTATTAATAAATTATTATTATATTAAAGAATATTTAATTTGGAATTTAAAAAAAAAATAATAATTTATAATAATAATTTAATATATTTATTAATTATTATTTAATTTTTAATTTAATTTTTTTAAATTAATAATTTAAATTAAAGAATTAGTTAATAAATTTTAAATATTAATTAAAAATTATAATTTAATAAAAAAAATAAAATAATTTTTAATTAAAGGAAATAGTGATTATAAAGATAATATATTTTATATTAAATATAAATATTATTGTAATAATAAAAATAGTAAATATAATTTTAAATAACTTTTGAAAATATAGAAATATTATTATTAGGTATGTAAAAAGGAAGGATATTAATTTATTATATATTTAGAATATAAATATAAGAAAATTAAAAAAGATTGAAAGATTAAAAAAAGTTTTTCTAAAAAGAACTATTTAATATTCTTAATTAATTATAAAGGATTTATAAATATAAATTCAAAGATTAATTAGTTAGAAAATAAAGAAATTAATTTATAAATTATTTATTTATTTATTTATTACTACCCCGATTTACCTAGAATATATTACAGGTATCTGGTCCATCTTTTGGTATTTGTTCTGGGTAAGAATTGTGTTCTAGAGAAAACCTATTTATTATTTATCCAAATAAATTATATTATTATAATTTTAGCTTTACCCTATATTTCTATTAAAATTTACTTTTTAATAAAAATAATTAAATTTTAATATAGAAAAATATTTTATATATTATAATATCTGAATTTTATAACATAATATAGTAATAACCCAAATATAAAACAATAACAAAATCCAAAATAACTTTATTATTTTTTTTATAAATAATAAAAATGTTATTATATTATAAAGAAATTATTCTAGGAAAAGGTTAGGATATATATGATTTATATAAGGTATAAATATATATAAATAATTTTATATTTTTATAAAAAACTATTATTTATTTTTACTTTTACAATTTTCTTTTTAATACCATAATATTATATTTATTTTCTAAAATGGTTTAAAATAATACTACCAACTTATAACCTTTCTTAACTAACCTCAATCTTTTTTATATACTTTATTTATATTCTATAATATTATAATATAATATTATTATACTTATTACATTTATAATCCAATATCATTTCAAAAAACCTACTTTGCTTTTATATATGTATTACATTAAGTAAAAGAAAGTTTGCATATTCGTAGGTGTTCTATTATCTCTCCAATTTCGTCCCGTTACTGACCCTCCTTAAGTGTTTTGGTCCCCTCGCTGGAGACTATCACGAATTTATAAATTAATTTAAATAATAATAATAAATTATTTATAATTATAATTTATTTATTTAATTAAATTTTTTAATATTATATTAATAGTTTCTT